>CAXITT010000026.1:1227055-1239272 GCA_964033795.1 Lymnaea stagnalis | reverse complement strand
CCCCCCCCCCCCAACGGTTACGTTTTTCCGTGACTTTTCTTTCCGCTCACCGCTTGGCTTAGAATCCTTTGATTATAAACCATTCTGTCGAATATACCCCCACTGTTTAGACTATACTCAATTGCTTAGACTATATACCCCATTAATTAGACTATAGCCAACTCCTAAGACTGCCCTCCAGGCCTAAGACATACCCCATTTCTTAGACTATACCCCATTACTTAGACTATACCCCATTACTTAGACTATACCCAATTACTTAGACTATACCCAATTACTTAGACTATACCCCACTACTAAAACCAACCTCACTCCTATGACAATGCACTACTCCTTAGACTAAACCCATTTCTAAGACTATACCCCACTCCTAACACTATACCTTACTTAGACTATATTTAAAAACCACGCCATAGAGTATATACACCGTGCTCTAGAAATGCCTTAAATTATACCCACATCCGTCATGTTGGCCCAGCAAACCCCGCGGCCGCATGTGGGATAGGATAGCTATAGACCCAAAAGGTGACGATGTAAAAAAAAAAAGGATCGACTAAGAAGACAGGGTACACGAAGCCGAATATTGGCATGGGGTTTTCCAAAAGGCACTCTACGGCACTGATTACAACCCAATCCTACTACATCCTCATCCACGCATGCATGGTTGTACGACCCAGGCTCCTGTCTCCCCCCCCCCCTCCAAAATTTGAGACTCTTCGAGCTGCGTCAAGGCCGACCCAGGCCCCTGTCCCCCCCCCCCCCCTCCAAAATTTGAGACTCTTCGAGCTGCGTCAAGGCCGGTGGAGCAAAACGCCATCTGCAATGCTCATGACATTAAATGACATCGGCCAACTTCGGCCGACGGCGTCTAGCAGGGCGTGAGACCCGCAAAATTGTCGTCTGGCGGTCAGCTCCTGGCAAAACAATGCAAGGTGTAGCGAAGATGGGCCTCTGGTTGCTGGGTTGTGATAACGATGTCCATAGGTCCATAGGCGGGCGATTAATAAGATGTAGACATCCAATAATATTTTGATTTCTGGGCGCGCCCCCCTCCCCCCCAAAACCACTACGCGGTGGGTTAAAAACCCTCTGCCAAGAGTGACTGCCATAATACACTCGTGGCTACATAGTCAACACGCGTCCTAATGTCAACATGACATTGTTCTAATGTCAACATGACATTGTGTTGTGGATGGGGCGGTAGTCGCGCTGCGGGACGTTTTTCCGGCACGGAATGTTGTATAAATATTTGTTGAAACAGAGACCGAAAACATTGCGACAAGGTACGGGGGGCAGTGAGTTGGTTTATCATAAGATGATTGTGTCTTAGTTTTGTTTCGTAAAGTAAATGTTTGGGTTTTTTGTTTTTTGTTGTTTTTTTTTTGTTCCGACACAAGCATTCCAAATATGTTAAGCACTTTAGTGTAAGCCGCTCTCACAGCTTTTGTCACTTAGTGGTGACCACATGTGGTACATGGACACAGTACTCAGTGGTGACCACATGTGGTACATGGACACAGTACTCAGTGGTGACCACATGTGCTACATGGACACAGCACTCAGTGGTGACCCCCTGAGTTACATGCACAGCAAGTTATGTGTGAATGTTAGATGAATTTCAAATTTACGATACCTATTGTATTTCGTTCATATTATAACTTAGAGCAGCGGTTCTCAACCTGGGGGTCGCGACCCATTTGGGGGTCGCACGACCCTTTCACAGGGGTCGCGTGAGACCATCTAAAGACACATACACTCCACAGTTATAAAGTATTATCGAAATTAAATTTGTGTGATTGGGGGTCGCCACAACATGAGGAAATGTATTAAAGGGTCGCGGCACTAGAAAGGTTGAGAACCACTGACTTAGAGTGTTTAATTAACATACTTAGAGTGTTTAATTAACATACTGAGAGTGAACGACTTGAATGGCCTCTTGGCTATGTATTCACATATAAATCCATGCGCACTAGGTCGTTCTCTCTCTCTCTTTCTCTCTCTGCCCCTCTGTCTCTCTCTATACCTCTCTCTCTCTACCTCTCTCTCTCTCTCTTTGTCTCTATCTCTCTCTGTGCCTCTGTCTCTCTGTCTCTCTCTCTCTCTCTGCCTCCCTCTCTCTCTCTCTCTCTCTATATATATATAGAGAGAGAGATAGAGATAGATATATATACGTTGCACTGATTCCACCCCCCACAATATATATTTTAAAAATATAATTATTTAACATACACGCTTTCCTAGCTACCAGGATAGGCGATTCTGATACAGTTTCCCCAAGTAGGAATATGTAGACTCAACAGAGAAATACGAAGATCTCGTTTCTATCCCATAACCATTTTGGAGATACTCGAATCGTACATGCAAGCCACTTTGATGATCTCGGCTCAAGTAAAAATGGAGTGCAGGGCCCAATGAGATCTTACCGGCCCTCGTCTAATAAGGTGTGCCGACCCCTGTATTAGATCTTCAAATATAGTCAGCAGATCCGACCAGTATATCGTCATCAACCCTATTCACCAGGTCCACCATGTAAAAGGTCATCAACTTTAGTCACCAGGTCCGCCATGTATTGGGTTATCGACGATATTCACCAGGTCCTTCGTGTATTAAGTCATCGACCATAGTCATTAGATCCACCATGTATCACGTCATCGACCATAGTCATTAGATATACCATGTATCACGTCATCGACCATAGTCATTAGATCCACCATGTATCACGTCATCAACCATAGTCATTAGGTCCACCATGTATCACGTCATCGACCATAGTCATTAGATCCACCATGTATTACGTCATCGACCATAGTCATTAGATTCACCACGTATTACGTCATCGACCATAGTCATTAGATATACCATGTATCACGTCATCAACCATAGTCATTAGGTCCACCATGTGTTACGTCATCGACCATAGTCATTAGATCCATCATGTATTACGTCATCGCCCGTACTCACCAGATTCACCAATTTATTACGTCACCAACCATAGTCACCAGATCCGCTGTACTTTACGTCATCGACTATACCGACCAGTCACGTCACCGTAATAGGCCCCTCCTCTCTTTTATACCAACCTCCGTTACAATATTGCAGTAAGTTATTCAAAGCAGCAGCTACTTCGCAACCACTTTCGATTTGGCAAGGACTCTCCTTCTCATTTCCTTGCTCCCCCTCCACCATCAATAATCACACTTGTAAGATCTCGCTGTCTCCCCAATTAGACATGATTAACGAGAAGGGGATGCTCGTGACATCACACGTGACATCATTCGTCATTGTCAACAATTAGAGCGTCCAAGATGGAAGCCTTTCTTGCAGGGAGATAACTCGCACAAATTAAGTTAGGGAACTCTCGCGGGGTCACCGGCACCGGAAGACGCGAGACAAACAATAATTGGCAGCGACTTTGGTAAAAACCATTCGCATATCAATTTTTTTTTTCCGGAGCGCTCTTTGAGAACCACCGATAACAGTTGGCTAGGGTTAGGGCTCATAATTGTCTCACACAATGATGTCAACAATGAAGCGGCTAACAATTATTTTAGGGGCGATTTCTATGACTTCATTTCCTAATAAGATGAGATATTGTTTTATTTTTTTAAATGAGATAATTGAGGCTGTCAAGGCCGTTGTCCTCAATTAACATAATTGTATGCTGAATATGACAGTAATAGAAATAACTGGTAGAAAACCCTGGTGGAAGCACATAACAACTCCTCACTACTCAGATTATTTCCCTACTTTTGCTCGGGAGCCTTCAGCGACTTCGTTATTTTCTCCGCTTACCCCCCCCTCCCCAAACCTCTTCTTACTACCGATAGTGACTGTCGATCCGAGTCACTTTCCGAAGGCTTGCAAAGCTCTGTAAATCAAAATTTCTGTTTCCATGCGATGATTCAACAATATTTCACAAACTCGAGAAATGTTTGTTGATTTCGGATGCTATGAAATTAAACATTGAAATATTTTCGTAAATTGTAATTATCATTAATTTCATTGGCTAATTTTGGTTATTTAGTAAAGGGCGTGATTAGGACATGACACATCTATCTTATCTAATGTGACCTATTGAAAATTAAAAAAAAAAACAAAAAAACAGAAACACACACAAACTGCTTGCATAGCACTGTGCTCGACGACACATCTCGTTCCAAATAAATTATTTTATAAACAGCATAACAAAAGCATTTTATGACATCAATAAAAATGACCTTGAATGAACTCACTACCAGCTGGTTAGGTTGCTCTGGGTGCCTGACATGCCACCTTGCAGGTATGAGGGGTTTTCAGTTTAACTGAAATCAAACACACCAGCAGTTGTTTTTGTCACAAGGTAAGCATTAAAAAAACAACAACAACTAACATTTCATGCAGTCTGCTTGAAGTTAGAGTTTCATAACAGTAATTAGTATGTAGACTTGGTGTAGAATCCTCTAAACATTTCAAAACTATTTTTTCTTTCTGTTTTTTTTTTTTACTCTTGAATCGAAAATACTTCCTTGAGGGTCATCGCGCCACTCTGACTCTATTGGGGCACGTGCCTTGAAGTGCTTCCAGAAAGATAAGCTTCTGATAAGGTCCGAATGCATGATTCCCTGCACACCCATGTTAGTCACCCCTAACATAGATAAATAGAATACAACTCTCAGTTGTGGTCCATCTAAAACACGTCTTTTCGTCGTTAAAACTCTGAGTGAGACTTCAACTTATCTATTCATTAACTAATCGAGTAGTTATCTCGCTCTGCTCAGAGACGGAGCTGGCCGGGTTTCGACAACGGCTCGGCATAACTTCAACCCCTAAAGTAAAGTTCCAGCCATTTGCGCCTTGTTTTAATGAAGCCTCGTAGGTCTAAATTGTTCTGCAAAGTATGAGATTCCATATGATTACAAGCTACTCCTCCATCTTTAGCTCAACGGCATTCCTCCTTAATTCATTTTTTTTTTGGACAGACAACAAAAAAATGGCTTTTTAATATATCCATACAATATTGTGAAAACTGTTCCAAAATGTTTGGCTGTTAATACTTGTCACATAGCCTACAGATATTATTTGTCGCCAAGACTACAGATAGTACTTGTCACCAAGATTACAGATAGTACTTGTCACAAAGCCTACAGACAGTACTTGTCACAAAGCCTACAGACAGTACTTGTCACAAAGCCTAAAGATAGTACCTGTCACCTTGACTACAGATAGTACTTGTCACCAAGACTACAGATATTTTTGTCACAAAGCCTACAGATAGTACTTGTCACAAAGCCTACAGATAGTACCTCTCACCAAGACGACAGATAGTACTTGTCACGAAGACTACAGATAAGTACTTGTCTCAAAGACTACAGATAGTACTTCTCACAAAGACTGAAGATAGAAATAAACCATCCAATTAATCGGGTTGCACTTGGGCGCTGAGGCGACAAAGAGGCCGCGCGTGTCACGTGGCCCACGTAAAGTTGGTCAGGATGGACACGCTTCCCCTGCACGTGGCCTGCTAATGGACGGCTTCAATAAAACTGCGATAAAAAGCCTTGCACGGTCAGTACTGTCACGGTCAGTCTTGGCATGGTCAGTCTTGGCATGTGTATGCTGGTCGATGATTTTATTAAAACTTTGCCCAGGGTACTACTCATAACATCACACACAAAACTTATCACAAAGAAATGTGGATGGTTTGTTGAACTAGAATTCTTCAAAGAAAAAAAAATCATGTCCTCTTATTTAAAGATAATCAGCTTCCAGTCACAAAATTAGCCTATAAACCATTAACAATATTTAAAAATCGATTACGATCAATAACCGTGTGTTCCATAAATGGCACTGGTCGGCCTAACTAGCTGTGTTACGAAACACGGGGTCTGAGCGCATGGTTTAACTCTTGTTAAAGTCGCTGCTTAGCAGCAATGATGATGATTAAGGAGATCAGCACAATTCTTAATGTTGAAAACCCCAAGATTTTCCCACAACTAAATCTTTCCCCACCCAACCGTAAATCCAAGCCACTGCATCTCCACAATGACAATCAAGTTCCTGTCAGCCTACGTCCGTTGTCACCATATGTACGTTGTCCATTAACTTGAGGTCTTGAAAACGCCACCGGCACGGCGAGTTCTATGATGGTCTGTTCACATAACCGTGACAATACGAATTGCTTTCATATGCTAAACAAGTTCCCGGAACTACACATCTCAGAAAAAAAAATTCTTTCAATTCATGGCGTCGTCGGTCCTGTACGATGCATCTCTCCCCATCTTCCTTTCTCGTCACTTACATTTGAAAACCAATGCAATAAAATAATTTGGTCTTTCAAAAGGGCCCTTTAGATAATTTCTTCCAACCAAATTACTCCTTGCATCCCTGTAATTATCGGCGAAGCCCACATTATTGGGGTTTGGGGGGGGGGGGGGGTTTTTGTGATTGCTTAGAAAAGTCCCACCAGCTTTATCACGTTTTGACATTTTCTTTCCCTCCACAAGTCAACCCAAGAAACTCGAACCAATCAGAGTCGTTTCTTCCTTTAACTGCTGCCGGCATTATTGACCACCGGAAGCAGTTAAAGTCACTCGTTTGGTGACCGCAGGTCATTTCTTGATGCGATCTGATTTCGCGGCGCAACATAAAAAGATCGCCCCGAATCGAGGCGCTGCGATGATTAGAGGCACCCTGACTTGAAAAGTTGAAACACCGTCGCGAGGAGCTGTGTCGTTTTTAAACACCATCGGACACCGGATCTGGTTGATGACCTGGAGGGACCAATCCCTGGCGATAGCAGACGACTCATCAGCCGGTACGACGTCGGCGCGTGATGAAACGGGCAGATAGAATAGACGACAGGGGACCGTCCCAAGCGGGCGCGAGGAGGGAGCTGACTTTGTAAAGGCCACATTTTACGACATTGATTTTAACAATGAGATTACAAGGAATAGTTTTGTTGACGATCCGGTATCTGCCAACAAGCAAAGCCGAGGAGGAGTCGGTATCACAATAAAAAAGGAAATGAAGTCTCCAAATCTGTGGCATTATTATTATCTGGTCCCTCTGCTGATCAATGAAGTCGGTACCAGTAATGGAGGCTCTCTTCTCTACAACAAGTTTTCTTAGGTTGTGTCCACCCGGACCTCCAGGCCCCATGCCCATACACACACACTGACACAAACACACATCGGTTGAGATAAACTCTTTCGGAAATAAATAAAATATTTCAACATGTTTCTTCCTTAAATGACGCTATGAAGTCCAGGCCAGTGTCAGAATCAAAGGAATGGGCATTCGATTTTAGGATTCTTTAATCGTCACATCACCAGGGCTTCTGTCTGCGTGCTGAGACTACCAGAACTATAAACGAATGAGCACCGCCTCGTGTCCAACAAAGACCGAACGAGATCAATGTAGAGCCACATTACAAATACGCCTCTTCATAAAACTATCGTAAATCGCCGGTGTATCCAAAAGTCTTAATCACGTAAATACTGAAGGCCAAGGGTGCAAGACTCTGACGCAGAGTCCAAATCACAGTGTAATAAGTTCCAACCAGACATTTTAAAAAAAAAAGCCGGCTGCAGTGGTGAAGCGTGGAGTCAATGACGCAAAGGCGTTTCAAATGATGCATATTTTCAATTTGTGTTCACTGATCCATGACAAGAGGTGTCAAGGGCGTCATTTTTTCCCCAACGCTGCCGCATTAATAGGTGGGTAAAGTTTCCTGGCGTCTGCTCGAGATGCAACTGTTCGGAAATACAAGATGGTTTCCACTTTGCTCCTCAATCCCGCGGACCTCATCTTTCACCGTGAGAAAGTTGACGGCGAGCTTCCTTGAGTACGTGACCCCAGTGCAACAACAGCAACAACAACAACAGCAACAACAACAACAGCAACAACAACAACAGTCCAGCTTGACACTAGTATTTATTAGTAGTTGCGTCAGCTGTTTTAGTGTCTTTGCTTTAGAAGAGTTTACACCTTGTAGTGTCTACACATTAGAAGAATTTACCACTTGTAGTGTTTTTACATAAGAAGAATGCACATCTTTGACAGTTCAACTAATACTTATTTTGCAAAGGGTTCTCCATATGCTGTGTTGTGTATCTATGTTGTAGTATGTAAGGAGCATGAATATGTTGTAGTGTGTTTCTGGGACCTTCTCAGTAAACTGTATAACGTTGTGCATCACTCAGTAGCGTTGTTGGTAAGCGTGTGAGAATAATCACGACAAAAGTCTATAAATAATGTCTTCAAATTACAGATAATAAATTTTTAAAAATGTACGTTTATTGCGTCAAAATGTCGAAATCAAATTAAAAAACTGAACAGCCCAAAGTTTAGTGTCTTGGGCATTTGGGCATATAAACTTGTATGATCATACAGATTGTTGAGTCCAAAGTTTAGTGTCTTGGGCATATAAACTTGTATGATCATACAGATTGTTGAGTCCAAAGTTTAGTGTCTTGGGCATTTGGGCATATAAACTTGTATGATCATACAGATTGTTGAGTCCAAAGTTTAGTGTCTTGGGCATTTGGGCATATAAACTTGTATGATCATACAGATTGTTGAGTCCAAAGTTTAGTGTCTTGGGCATATAAACTTGTATGATCATACAGATTGTTGAGTTTTGGATAACAGAAGAAGAAAATCATTGCGGTCTACAGTAGCAAAATATTGTCTTTGGAGTTTTGAATTAGTGCGTGGTTTTGCGTGTTCAGGCAGGCAGTAGGTCTGGGATTTGGGTGTGGAGGGGAGGGGGCAGGAGTGGAGGAGCAGGTCACCTAGCCAGGGAAGAAAAAAGTGTGGGGGGGGGGGGACGGGATGGCCTGAGAGGGCCTGCCACAGGTAATTGTCTTGTTTGTAGAACAAGTTGGTGGAGTTTTGACAGAGGCACCGAAGTTTGCGGGGGAATGTTTGTATTTATCGGGGACACATACACGCAGTAGTAGAGGGGGGGGGGGGGGGGGGGGGCCTGGGGGTGCCACAGGTAATTGTCTTGTTTGTAGAACAAGTTGGTGGAGTTTTGACAGAGGCACCGAAGTTTGCGGGGGAATGTTTGTATTTATCGGGGACACACACACGCAGTAGTAGAGTGGGGGGGGGGAGGGGGGAGCATGTGGGAAGGGGATTTAAGGGGCTGGGAGGTAATGGGGGAATGAGGCAAGGAGTCTTGATAAATAGGAGAAAGTTGTAATAAACATACTTAGTGGTGATGGGGATTGCCCTCAATTAATAAAGAGAAATATTTTTCATAGAATGAAATGGCTCCACGGCACTTTCAATTTTATGTTGGTCTCTTCCTTTAGTCAAAGTTATGGCAAAATGTATTTACAGTGAAAACCCTTTGAAAAACATAGAGATAAACAAGAAACATGAGCTAGATAAACACAACACAGTGAAAAATGTACACTGTGTACGATTAAAAAAAAAAGATAACCCTTTTGACAATGATGGAGATATATCTTGAAGCCTGTATTACTGTATTGAATAAAACTAATGGTGTACACCTCGAACACATAATGGTGTACACTTTGAGCACAACCATTAAATTAGAATTAGAATGGGTTAGCAATTTGAGAAATTGATAAATATTTACCATTTAGTTTAAATCATTATTTTCTTTTCTTTTTTCCGGGCATGGTGTATATATATATAAAACACAAGGGCGCAACAGATAACAGATGTAGACAACAGATACAAGAATATACACAGGTTGGCGTGTTCGCAGAGACACTACTAGAAAAGTTGAGTGTCATGCAATTTAAACTTTAAAAGCAGAACGTAAAAAAATATTTGTTTCCTTTGAAAGTTTGGCGTGGACTTTTTTTTATAGGCACAACTGATAAACAACGTTGGAGTTGTGGTTTTGAGTCTTAAACATCACATTGTTCACCACCATTAAGTGATCTCTTCTTTTATTTATTATAATTTTAATTTATAATTATAATTTTTTTAAAATAATGATTATTATTTTTGTCCAGTTTGTTTTATTTTAATTTGGAAATTAATGTGATAAAGAAATATCATTATAGGATCCAATAAGACTCCCCCCGCCCGCCCAAGCTGAACAAATTATTTTCATGACCCATGCATGGATAGAACAGCGGCGTTGTGCGCACTCAATTTACACTTCACATCCGGTTATGGCCGAACAATGGTACGCGATCACGTGTCAGAATTCCTCCACTTGACAGGAAAACATCACAAGTCAGTCGGCGACCTGACTGCGGGCCCCGGTTCAATTCCAAAAACAAATAGCCTGCATTTTGCAGCAAGTTGTTGTGGTTCTAGCAGACCAGATCTAGCCTAATATTGACTGACCAACCCCAGGCACAACCATCAGACCTGTTGTTGTTTTTTTTCTTGTCAAGATAGACCCATGCAAGTGCAAAATAGTCCTCATGTGCCTCAACCATTTATGAAGTAGCCACCAATTTTCCCTTTAAGCTGCGCGGCTGCGCAGCCACGCAGCTATCTCAAAGACGCCGCGCAGCAGTTTTGAGAATCCGCGCAGCAAATTTCCCTGTGTGTGTTTGTGTTCGTGGGCTGTAAAATTTTGCTCACAAAAAAATTGATGCTGTAAAACTTTGCACACAACTGTATGATTTTGCACACGAACCAGCAAACCTTAGAGGGAACATTGGTAGCCACCCCATTGAACTATTGATGATTGCGCACTATGCCGATACAATAAAGCACATTTTTAACACTGTAAAGATACAACATTTTATCCCCCCCCCCCACCCTTTTTCCCTATATATTGTTGCCAATAGAAAACGTAGATAAAAAGATAACGATAACGGAAATGTAAATAAAGTAATTCTACAAACTAGAAAGATTACGTAGATGTTCTAGCGTAGACAGATAAAGTAGTCGGATGCTGCATATTTTATCGAAGTTCTGTTGGGTGGATACAAGAAAGGCTTGAACTGTTTGGAGTTAAAGATTTATGTACGCAGGTTGAGCTGCGCACTCCCAAAACGCGCAAATCCGGGTAGTTAAACTGAATCGCCTCTGTGCGGGAGACTAATTGCTACCAGACGGCTAACTCAGAGTGAACTCATGGACAAGCCCCTTAAGTTTGTATTCTGGCAGGTTTACCATACAGTGAAAATCCCCATCGGATTTAGGCGACCTGTTTCTTACTCTGGTCAAAATGAGCACATCGTCGCCATCTCTTACTGGGATCTCGATCAGAAACAAAACTGGAAACATGTGGATAGGTCATCTCAGTGTTTGTTGTTGTTATGTTGTTGCGGCTTCCCACACGAGGACGGCCAAGGCAGTTTTAGACTTGGGTTATACTAGTTATGGTCTTGACTTGGGCTGCATTTTGTTTAAAGCGAGGGAGACCCGCTCAGTTCGTCAGCCTCACTCTCTCGTCCTTGCCTGCGTTTGTTCCAGTGGCAAGACTTGGTCAAGGCGACTTGAAATGAACAGAGGGCAGTAGATGACCATGCAGCGGTGTGTGCAATTCTGTGTAGTTTGGTTAAGTTCAAATTTGGGTAATTTGAAGGTAAGTCGGTTAGGGCGTGACAGTTGGGAATTCAATTTGTGTGGGTCAGTTTGGATGGTCAATTTGGGTAGCTTAGTAAGGGTGAGGTGGGACGTTGGAGTTTTCACTCGTGTGGCGCAGTTTGGGTGAGTGATACGGGATGGGGGGCAGTGGGGTGAATGTTAAGGACTTGAATGTATACTGTGAGTGCATGTTGTTTAGAGATTATGTGTGTTGTTTTATCTCATTATTCTTAGTATCTTGTGACGTGTTGTGTGAATGGGGATATGACGTAGTATTGTTGAGTAGTGTGGTCTTTGAGTACAGTAATGGAGGTTGTAGAATTAGTTCGTAAATAAATATATATAATGTGAGAATAATGGTTTGTGAAGTGTATATAATTAAACCCCTAGACAACGAAGCCATAAAACCTTAGGGTAGAACCGGGTTCGTAACATTGAGGCATACGGAGTGGGCCGCAGTTGGGGTTAGGCGTACGGGGTGGGGGGCACTTGGGGTTAGGCATACGGGGGGCAGTTGGGGTTAGTTATACGAGATGGGGGTAGTTGGAATGAGGCATACGGGGGCGGGGGCAGTTGGGGTGAGGCATACGGGGGTGGGGGCAGTTGGGGTGAGGCATACGGGGGGGGGCAATTTGGGTTAGGCATACGGGGGGGCAATTTGGGTTAAGCATACGGGGGTGGGGGCAGTTGGGGTGAGGCATACGGGGGG
>CAXITT010000026.1:1185832-1224361 GCA_964033795.1 Lymnaea stagnalis | reverse complement strand
TTAACCAAATTTAAAAAAAAAAAACAAAAACAAATCCTATCGCTATTGGGACACGCACCAGAGCTTCTTAACCCGTAGTACAGTGGGGAGTGGAGTGTCTGTGAACATGGTTTTCCCTGAAAAAAAGGACGCACGACAACTGACCACAAGACATTCCAACACATGACAAGTGAAAGACACCGACAAGTGACCACATAAACATTTGACCACACAGACAAATTACCATACGCACGGACAGGTGAACTCGCTGATAACTAATTAAAAAAAAACGCAGACAACTGAACACACAATATAAGATAATATTGTATATAATATTTTCATGCGTCTAACTTAACATATGCTGCTCCCCAACCTAAGGGGTGTCGTGACCAAATCTGGCACCCTAGGGTTACCAAAGATGGCTGATCCGTCTGCTGCATTTCATTTGTAATTTTACTAAGTTTCATGCATTTAAAAGCGTTTTTCTCAGAAAGGGTCGTTGCCTTAATTAATGGAAGAAAAAGTTTAAGAACCACTGGTCTAGGCATGTATATGATACATCTATAACTATAAGATACATGGAAATGCATTCCTGTCTTAGTAGGGAATCTTTCTGATACACCCAAAGGACTTTATTACTTGAGTTTTGAACTATTTATTATTATTTGCGTTATCTGTATATCCCAAGTGGTCTAGTGGTTAGGATTTCGCGCTCTCACCGCGACGGCCGGGGTTCGATTCCCCGCTTGGGAAATATCTTTTTGTTTCGTTTTACAAAGAAATTTGACGAAAATCTGATCGTGTTAACTGAAATAAAACATCAAATTTCCGTTCGACCAAACTTCCGTTCGAACAAAATTCCATCGATCAATTTTCCCAACGACGAAATTTCTATCAAACAATTTTCCGGATACGGAAATATTGTAACAAAACTCGTGAGAGCCTTCTGTCACTCCCCCAACACAATTAGACATCAGCAATAAAATTCCATATCGCAGTACACTCCCCCTTTCCCGGGACTATAGAGTGTATCATGATAAAGCTATTTATTCCCTATATCTAGACATGTTCTGAAACTGATAAACCCATTAACCAATCATTAGCCCGACATGGTGTCACCCCCCACCCTTTCCCTACACAGTGCCATATCAACCCGTGACAGGGCGCCCTATCCATCGGGGCCCGACAGTTTGAACACGTTTGTCACATATGTCGTCCCCAATTCCCCCCCCCCCCCCCCCTTTGATGTCAGTGGGACTATAGACCTAATAAGACCAGGTGAGGGGGTAAACCTGCTCTTTTTCAGAGTGTGCCTGACAGATTAGAGGTGCATAACCTTATCAGCTTGTACAAACAGGCAGGCGCGGGGGTCCCAGGGTTTGTTTAATCGAGTGGGATTGAACATTTGTACTAGTTCTGACACCCAATTAAGGACGGGTCTTATCTTAGCGATCATGTACCCTGGGGACTAAGTAGCTTAATACACTTAGGTTGCGGTTTGTCTTTCTTAAAAAAAAACAAAAAAACAAGCTATTATTTGCACTGGAAATACAACTTACAATCATTTGTACTTCACTAAAGAATAAAGACTTTTTATAACACATTGTTATAACAGCTCTATGTACCATCCAATATAACAAATCTATATAACAATTAACAACAAAAATAACATTTCGGACATGAGGTGTGGGGGAGGGGGGGTATTTAATGTGAAATATATTTTTTTTTAAAGTGCGCTACTAGGCACTACTAGGCACTACTTTAAAGGGGCATGAGCGTGTTCCTAGGTGATATGACACTTGATTTTTTTTTAGTCTAAAATCGGTATAGAAGAAGATATTCCCCTCTTTCCCCCACAATCACCTCCCGAAATATTCCCATCCACCTGTTCAAAGGATGTACCCTGAACCAGACTGGCCAACTGGAAAATCTCATTCGTTCCTCATATGCTAACGGTGAGTAGACAAATAACACTACCCCCCCTCCCCTACGCCGCGTGTCTGCAAAATGCTCCCCACCCCACTCTACAAATGTCTGGTCTAATTTGCGCCCTTTCTTCAACTGGAAACCACGTTTACGAAACCAGAATACCCTGGGGGACCACGTGATGTAACCCCTTGGTGGTCTTTAGGGAAGTTACAGTAGTAGAGTGAGTAACCCATCATCACACAAGGCATTGATCAACGGTGAGACACATTTAGCCAACACGCTTCAACAAACTTATCGATTATAATGACCTGTCGTTGAAACACGTTGAGCAAACACTTGGGTTGGGGCGGGGGGGGGGGGAGCCTGGCTCTATTATGCTCACATTACAATGATCCGCAACTCGGCCATTGTCTTAACACGCTTCAACAAACTTATCGATTATAATGACCTGTCGTTGAAACACGTTGAGCAAACACTTGGGTTGGGGCGGGGGGGGGGGGGAGCCTGGCTCTATTATGCTCACATTACAATGATCCGCAACTCGGCCATTGTCTCTGTCACCTGCGTTTGTTATATGTTGCCGTGCGCACCGAAACCCTGCACGGTGCGAGCTCAGGACGCACACTTTTATGGTGCCTGTTGCAAAGCAGGGACACTTTCGGTAACTGTGCTACTAGTTAACTGTATCAGCGGCGGGTTAGAGTTGATACAAATGCGTCTTCAAATTTAAAAAAAAAATAAAAAAATTTGTGATGCTGGTACCGGGATCGAGAATAATTATTTGACCAGTGGTCAAGTGTGCGTAAGTTTTGTTCCGCGACAATATGACTGAAAGGATCAGACTTGAAGAAGACTTAGTATGAGCTTTGACCTCGACCTGGAAAAGATTTACAGACTTGTTTTCGGTTACAAAACATACTTTTATGTAGTGTAACATTTCATGTGCCGCATGTCTGCCCCTTTTATCTGATCATTGTAGTGATAAATCTGTGTTGTATGTTTCATTAAAAAAAGAGAAAAAAAACTGAAATTATTTTTTAAAAGGGCAGAATTGTATAGCTTTTCTATTATCACTGTTGGCTTTGAAAATTCGTAACACATAGTGATTTTTGCTTACACGATAAAGCAAAATCGGCACATCATTGTGACAGCACTGATAGCTCTTGGCAAAGCAATGCTTTGTGAAGAGTTGGGCCCTGGACAACTGCCCAGTGGGCGTAGGCCCTTAGGGGCGTGTGGGGGGCACATATAAACACAGTGTCATGAGTGTTTAGAACTACCCCCCAAACTTGGTACACATGTTGGACTGACGCAGTAACGCTTGCTTGTTGTTTTGCATGTGTCCATTTTTTTTATTTTTTTTGCCTATTCGGCCTATACGTAATAGTCATGTATGCTGAAGTAATGCAAGTAGTAGCTTGATAGCTATAATGTATGATAGAATGAAGCGATGCAAGACACACACCCACACACACACAAACACACACGGACCTCCCCCCCACACACACACAAACACACACGGATCCCCCCCCCCCCACACACACACACTCCCATAAACTTGTGAAAACTACTTTAAAGCTTTTATACGACAAGTTTAAATCTTTCGCCAATGCTTCCCAAACTGTGGTCCTGGAACACATTGGTAGGTCATTGACAGACATGTTTAGTTTCGTAAATTAGATAAGACAAATTATTATTTTTGATTCAATACTTTAAATGTTTTTCACAGCTGTCTGTTTGAGGCGACCTTCCCGCTTCTTGTTCAAGTTCAGTATGGCATGTAGTAAGGACACAGAAGGCGCACATATAATGACAATGAGGAAAGTGTTACAGTAAAATTGTAACACAAACATTAGTTACTTTAAAAATAGTTATGGGTCATCTTATGTTTCTCGTAATTGTCTTTATAAAGTATTAGGCTTGGGCCTGCAGCCTCGACATTGACTAGATGCTGTCCGAGATCAAGGCAAGCGTGGGGACCACTGATAAAAATGTACCTTGTGTGAAATCATCCGTAGGATGTATCTTAAAGGAGCGGGGTATGGAATTACATTGCCTTTAAATGGATGCATCCATCATAGACGTCATTGAAACTCATAGGCCGTGAACAGGTGTACGTTGATATCAATTCGACATGCCTCAGTGATGTCTCCCTCATGTGGCCTAGGGCATACCTCAGTGACGTCTCCCTCATGTGGCCTAGGGCATACCTCATTGATGTCTCCCTCATCTGGCCTAGGACATACCTCAGTGATGTCTCCCTCATGTGGCCTACAGCATACCTCAGTGATGTTGCCCTCATGTGGCCTACAGCATAACTCAGTGATGTCTCCCTCATGTGGCCTAGGGCATACCTCAGTGATGTCTCCCTCATCTGGCCTAGGACATACCTCAGTGATGTCTCCCTCATGTGGCCTAGGACACACCTCAGTGATGTCTCCCTCATGTGGCCAAGACCTCAGTGATGTCTCCCTCATGTTGCCTAGACCTCAGTGATGTCTCCCTCATGTGGCCTAGGACTTGTTTCATACCTAATATCTCGACGCTGAGAAGTATGTATTTATTCATCACCAAACAGTATCAAGATTTTCAATGTATACCAACTGCTAACCTATATAAGTATGAGGGCGGGACGTTTTTAGCCCTCGTAACATTTTCAGTTTTAATTATCATTGATGCCCTAGTGGGATCCAAGTTGCATTGATGCCCAAGTCGGATCCAAGTTGTATTGATGCCCTAGTCGGATCCAAGTTGCATTGATGCCCTAGTCGGATCCAAGTTCCCGGTCCAGCCCTCCTCCTGCACCTCCGCCCCTATTTTTCCCATTTTCAACTCTTTGGTTCGACATTTTCTTCTCTTTGTCCCTGTGTTCATCCCTCCATGCGACACTTACAGCTCACTTGTCACATAACGAATGCATCTAAACAAGTACTCCGCAATCTTTTTTTTCACTCATGGCACACCTAGACCCTTACCCAGATTACCGCTGCACACCTAGACCCTTACCCAGATTACCGCTGCACACCTAGACCCTTACCCAGATTACCGCTGCACACCTAGACCCTTACCCAGATTACCGCTGCACACCTTCTGGGAATGGGTCTAATGGCGACGTCACCTAGACCCTTACCCAGATTACCGCTGCACACCTAGACCCTAACCCAGATTACCGCTGCACTCCTAGACCCTTTCCCAGATTTCCGAGTCACACCACACTTAAAACATGGGATGGGGGTTTTGGTGTGGGGGGGGGGGAGGCACAACTGATTTACTGTTATTTACATGTACAAAAATTTTTAAAGTTTCAAAGACTTGGTATCAAAGATCTACTTGGTATCAACGATCTACTTGGTATCAAAGATCTACTTGGTATCAAAGATCTACTTGGTATCAAACATATACTTAGTATCAAACATCTACTTGGTATCAAACAGCTACTTGCTCATGTTACTTTCACGTCTAGACAGTTTCCTAAACTAAACCAAAGTTGTCTAAGCTTTTCTCCTCGCAAAGAAGACTCAATAATTTGTGTGTTATTTTGTTTTCTTCTTCTAAATGTGTACTGAGCATGGGTCCTCAAACTATGAGAGAAGGAAGGTCCTAACCTGTACATCATAACAATTTTATATAAAGGAATATTCTATAGCAGTGAATGCTTTTTTTTTTTTGAAATTAAATAAGTCTTATAACATTAAATAGAACTTTAATTATTTAAAAAAGCAAGCCATAAAAACTTTATGTTTTTCCAGCCTGGGGGTCAGCGAATGTGTCACCAACACAAAGTAGCAATGTTGACACGTGACGACAAGATGCTTATAAATGGGAATTTGGTTTGAACACCAGGACGGAAGGAGGCGGTGGTGGGGAGGGGGGTGGGGGCTGAGTGCATTTCGAAGTACAAGATGGAACTCCATTATTTCTTTTATCTAAGTATTTTTTTAAAAATAATAAACTAAACACAGTCTTGTGTTTGAGACAGCGTTTCAATACGGAGCGTTAAAAGCAGCAGCCTTGCGCCCACGAGGCTGTTGACGGTATGGCTTGGAACCATGACATGACCTTTTGTGTCGCATGACCTTTTGTATCACGTGAGCGAGTCGTCCTATGTAAATACCAGGGAGCTCACTGTGACAAAATGCAGGTGTTTTTTTTAATGAACGTAACACTGTAGCAAATTGGAATTTTTACGACAATGAAAGGGACTGAATATGTATGCATTCAAATAAGGCCGAACGGGGGCACAAAGAACGACCCCCCCCCCCTCCCCGTGACAGATATGTGTTGACGCGTGCAGTGGGCGCTTTATTCAGTGTTCGCCTGGCAGCCAATGAACATGCAGCAGGGAATGTGAGACGCCTGCTGAACGAGACAGTCTTTAAAAGAAAAAGAAAAAAAAAAAAAACATGGACATTGCTTTTCAACAGTGACTAATGAAGTGTTGAACAAAAATATAACCGTATAAAATTGCACATTGGCACTCGGGGTGGTGAAGTCGGAGATTTGAAATTTCCCGATTTCCACAAGACCGACTAAATGTATTTTTTTAATTCCCACAACAAATGAGTACATGATGACGCATCAGTTTGAGTGGAAGATTCACAAATGTTTTAAAGCCGACCAAAACTTCACAACGGCGATGACGGCAAGAGCCCAATAGGAAGTGGTCAACTGCGCCATTTGTATTTACATAAAGTATCACATGAGATTCTTATCAGTGAACAAACCATCAATCGTGTATGCCCCATGATGAGAAAGCAATGTTACCCTTGAGCAAAGGGCCGATCTTGGAACCAGCATCTTTAGGAAGAGTACAGATTTTCTTAATTTTGTATTTTAAACACAATAATTAGCCATTTTTTAATTCCTTCATCTTAACTTCACTTTAGTTCGTTACAGGCTGGCTGGGTGGCTGCCAAAATCTTCGGACTGTTTATTGACCCACTTCCTGTCAACCGATCGAGCTGAAATTTGGTACATAGACTCGCTTCCGACAACACATTTCTTCAAACTTTCAGCCCCACCCCACTTCTCCAACACCCCCCCCCCCCCCCAACCCCAAAAAAAATTTTTTTTTTAAAATCCCCCTTCCCTTCCACCGATCGAGCTGAAATTTGGTACATAGACCCCCTTCCGACAACCCATTTCTTCAAACTTTCAGCCCCCCCCCCCTTCTCCAACCCCCCCCCCCCCCCCCCAACCCCAAAAAAAATTTTTTTTTTAAAATACGTTTTTCCAGTTTTTCCACGGGGAATATGAATTAAAATTTCCGATAACTGCGCTAAATTGGAATTTTATTTTTTTTTTAAATATCGTAAGTGTGTTTGGTGCGTAATATTTTCTGTTGCTTTTCTGAAATGGTGAAATAAATCTGCGGTTTAAAAGCGGGGGGTGGTCATTAGAATATTTATATAGCTCAGGGGCGTGGAAACAATGTATGGTTACGAGCCATGGGGGGTGGGGTAGCACTAAATGGGATTCTTTGAAAGTGCGTTACTTGTATGATTGCTTTATCAAATATTCATCCCCATTTTTCCATTGCTCGATATTACATTTTATAAAGCATTTATACGAAAAACTTTTTTGTTTCTTGTGGTTGTTTAATTAAATCCTTAATGTTATCTTCGCTTTTGTTCGTGGCTAGCAAAATCTTCAGACGGCTAATTGATCTACTTTCTGTCAACCTATCGAGCTGAAAACTGGCACATAGATTCGCTGCCAATGACAATACATTCTATTAAATTTTCAGCCCCACCTCCCTATATACCCCAACCCCCACGAAATCAGTTTTTTTTACAGTTTCTGAAGGGGAAGATGAAGGAAATATGACGCCACTCATTAAACGAATTAAAATTACAGATACATGCGCTGAACGAGGAGTCTATGTAGGTGATTACCAACAGCAGCAATCAAACAAGTCCCGAATCGCTTGAGGCATTACAAAAAGTCGTGTGAGGGCGCGGCAACTCGCGTCACGTGTTAGTTGAAAAATTTCCGGCCAACATGAAAGGGAAATAAAGAGGGATGGAGTGGGGGGGGGATACAACTACCAAACAACACCTCATCATTTTAGCACCACCCCACCCCTCCTAAAATTTTCAAAAAAAAATTTAAATAATAATAACATAAAATTTGCGTCAGAAAAATATCATTAATTGTTTCGTCATGGTTGAGGGATTGAGAGCAACTATTTTGTTTTTCGTTTGATATTTTGCCACTGATAATTCTAACCACTTTTTTTTTAAACATTTTCCCAGCCACTCTTTAAAGTGTGAATTTCAAATAAAGCCACCATGTTTAATTTGATAAATGGACATGTAATGCATTTTATAGGTCAGACAACTAAAATCGTATTAAAATCAAATTCATGGTCTACTCCGAAAAGAGCACAGATAATTTAGGGGAACTGTTTAGAGGCAATCTGCCTTTCGTTCATAAAAAAACAAACAAACAAAAAAAAAAAAAAAAAGGTAAAAAATTAAAAAAAAAAAAAAAAAAATAAAAAAATAAAAAAACAAACAAACAAAAAAAAAATAACTAAGGTTGTACATTTAAAAAAAAAAAAAAAAACGATAATGAGAGAGATACAGAGAGGTACAGAGAGATACAGAGGGTTACAGAGAGGTTATACATTACATTTGATTTTCAATTATATCATACAGTAGACGAATCCCGGGTTAAATTATAACTGAAGCATTGACAGAAAGGAATAAAGCAGGAAACATGACGATAACATTGTACTGAGCGAGTTTTACGGGATTTAAAATAGAAAAAAAAAACATATTGAAAAAAAAAAGACGCTTTGTACTACACAGATATCTCCTAAGGAGTTTAGGATTACGGATATCACTCACATTACTTCCTACACAACTGTCAGGTTTTTTGTGTTGTTTTTTTTGTGTTTTTTGTATTTGTTTTCCAATAGCACTTTTAATGGAACAACATGGTTTGGGGAGAGGGGGGGGGCGGGGGGCTCCTCAAACTTTTGGCAATTTTGCATCACGTTTTCATGTAAACAATGCATGCATCACCAGGTGGGTTTCTCATTTGGACCGCATATCTATAGTTTTCTAGCACTTACCACAGTTTGAAAATCGCTGATGTTGTGTAATTGAGAATGTGTCACGCAGCGGCGGCGACACTTAAAAGGGGCACACCTGTGTACGAGGCCCCCGGCTTTTTTCCTGGCATTATTTATAGCACCTTAATGACCGATTTCACGTATTGCCCCCCCCCCCCCCCCCCCCCCCCCTTGTGATACAGTCCTGTCCTTTATTTGCTGCGTCACCCTCCACACGGCACACACAAATTTTCTATGACTTTGTTGGGCAGACGGCCTGGGTGGTGCGTATTAGCATATAGGAATATAGTACGTGGTTCACGGTGAAATACGTGCTGAGATGTACGCCTTTGTCGGCACTGTACGCTACAGGTGTGGTGACAGCGGGTATCGAATCGATGCTGTGTGCGAAGGAGGCAAAGACAGGGGGTATCGAATCGATGCTGTGTGCGAAGGAGGCAATGACAGCGGGTATCGAATCGATGCTGTGTGCGAAGGAGGCAATGACAGCGGGTATCGAATCGATGCTGTGTGCGAAGGAGGCAATGACAGCGGGTATCGAATCGGTCCTGTGTGTGAAGGAGGCAATGACAGCGGGTATCGAATCGGTCCTGTGTGTGATGATTGCAATG
The DNA here is from genome assembly GCA_964033795.1 of Lymnaea stagnalis. Lineage (NCBI taxonomy): Eukaryota > Metazoa > Mollusca > Gastropoda > Lymnaeidae > Lymnaea > Lymnaea stagnalis. The sequence continues at coordinate 1,214,764 of CAXITT010000026.1, read as the reverse complement.
ACAGCGGGTCTCGAACATATGTGCTATAAAATGAAAGGAAAAGACAAAGAGGTTTTCTTGTGGCGTATTTATTGAAACCAACAAAATGTTGGGGAAATAGTTTCAGACACTTACTAACAGCATGGCCGCCAAACACGCGCGGTTTTCTTTTCATTAAAATTATAGAATTTGGTGCACCTGTATATTGTGTTATGACGCCTTATGACCAGACCAGTTGTCATAGAAGTTAGTGTGCCTGTATAGTGTTTTATGACACCTTATGACCAGTCCAGTGTCAGTCCCCAAAGTGGCGCAATTTATGTCGTCCGTCTTCGTGTTGCTAGAACAAATAACAACAACGGCTAAGTTGTACGTTGGCTACATTGTATTGCGGTAGAAAGTGAAGGAAAGGAGAATACAATTTGATCATGTGTAATCAATAAACAAAGACGCTTTTTTTCATAGCGTGTATTATCTCTTCTTTTCACCCCGTCAACAACTTTATCGACTTGTCGGCGTTGTAAAATCTCAACATACGTCATTTGCTACCTCCCCCACCTCTTCCAAATATTCTTTCATTATTTTCCTTTTACATCCACATCTCTTACGATTTCTCTATTTTAAAAGTTATTTCTATTTTTTTTTCTTCTTCTAAACTTTGCAAGTGGACGGTGGTGAGAATGAGGGGCTTGACCCCGGCAACAAAAAAAGAAAGCCGATAATTGGTTTCGGGGGAAGGGCGTGCAAATGATTGGGGCTGTCAGAGCCAAGGCGCCATAAAAATGTTTTTTTTCTGAGGAATCTTTGATGGCGCAGAGAGGTACTTTACAAATTTGGAGGGGGATCGGACACGAAGGGAGGCCGAGTGGACACACGAGTGCGTGTGAGGAGGCTTGTGTGGCGAGGGGGTCTTTAAAAGAATCGATCGCAGCCCCCCCCCCACCACCACCACCACAAGCCCGTGTTGTACATTTGGGATTGTTAGAAGTGCAGGGTCTGTGCAGCAAGACTGGCTCCATCTGTGGGTCCTTCGTTTTCCAGTATTTTGTTCATATGGGAAACTATTCGATCATAGATTTTAAACCATTCTAATATTAAGATGTCGTGTTCCATGATTATTAATAAAATTGTACAAAATCAGTTTTTTGGGTTCTTTTTTAAAAGCAAAATTTCTGCAAAATCGTTTTCTCTGATTGAATATTGAGATGAGTCTATTCATATTTCTGAATTCAAAGAGTGTATATCATATTTAAGCCCTTACTATATAAGCCTACTAAACAATGAATGTTATCCTTAAGCCCTTACGAAGCCTACTAAACAATGCATGTTATATTTAAGCCCTAACGAAGCCTACTAAACAATGCATGTTATACATTAAGCCCTTATGAAGCCTACTAAACAATGCATGTTATACATTAAGCCCTTACGAAGCCTACTAAACAATGCATGTTATACATTAAGCCCTTATGAAGCCTACTAAACAATGCATGTTATACATTAAGCCCTTACGAAACCTACTAAACAATGCATGTTATACATTAAGCCCTTACGAAGCCTTCTAAACAATGCATGTTATATTTAAGCCCTTACGAAGCCTACTAAACAATGCATGTTATACTTAAGCCCTTACGAAGCCTACTAAACAATGCAATGTTATACTTAAGCCCTTATGAAGCCTACTAAACAATGCATGTTTTACTTAACAAGCATACGATTACAGATAAATTGACCGAATTTAGTTTGACTGGGGAGTGTCTTCTTCATGGTGTATACTCTGAGTTACTCACCATAAATACTTTTTTTTATATCAAGCCAGCACACGATTTAAAAAAAAAAAAAGAAAGAAGGGAAATATTGTTAGGAAACAGAAAAATTGACTGGTCTGTCGAGGCCGATAGTATTTACTCACACTTGAAAGTGTATTGAATGAAGGTGGTGAAATGATATTGTAAAAAGGGGCGAAAGATTGGGGGGGGGGGGGGGGGGGCTAGGGGCAGAGGGCCCTAATGGTGGTGAAATGATATTGTAAAAAGGGGCGAAAGATTGGGGGGGGGGTGGGGGGCTAGTGACAGAGGGCCCTAATGGCGTCAGCACCGACACGAGATGAGCGGAGAAGCACGCCATAATAGCATCATCCGGTGCAATTCTGAGACAAATGACACCCTTTAACAGGGCGAGCCCTTCCGCATTCAGGGAAGGGGGCAACTCCTTCTTCCACGACAGATAATTGTCTTGAAGAAGAAGAAGAGAAAGAAGAGGGGGGAAAAATTGAGCTCGGGGCAGAGAGTATCTTTGTGACAAGATGGACGGGTTCTTCGGACCTCGTGCACAAAGCAGAGCAGAGGAATCATGAAGCAATTTACTAATTCGATTCCACGACGACGGTATCGAGTCCAGCGGCAGATTTAAAATTGCGAGTGGCCCTCCGGCTACAACGTAACAGAAGGACAGTGTCGCTAGTGAAACGTACATTTTCTTCAAGAGTTTTAGCTTCGAAGTTTAAGTCAGTTTATGTAACTGTTTACTTGTTGTTGTTTTTTACTCAGATCAAAAAAGTCCGATTCGATGACTTCGAATCCTAAGCCAAGGAGTTCCGACTTTATTGCATGCGTTCCCCGCTTCTCTGCAATCGTCTTTAACCTTTCCATTCCATGTTTGCAATTTTATTGATTTCCTGGCGCACATATTGCCCTCCCCCTTCTGCTGATTGAAACTGCGCAGGACGCCAAGGGTGACAACTCTCAATGATTCAAGTTAACCTTAGGAAAAAAGGAGAGTTAATGAACATCCTTTGATTAGCTTCAAAATCTATTTTTAGTTATATTTTGGGGGGGGGGGGCGGGGGGGGAAAGAGGGGATTTGATATAGTTGGTTCATTTATCAAAGAAATTAAAAAAGTAATAAACCCCATGGATTGAAATATATTTAAAAAAAAATTGACTTTTAAATCTATTTTTAGTTATATTTTGGGGGGGGGGGGGCGCGTGGGGAAAGAGGAGATTTGATATAGTTGCTTCATTTATCAAAGAAATTAAAAACGTAATAAACCCCATGGATTGAAATATATTTAGAAAAAAATTGACTTTCATCTCTGTCCTTGGTGCTAATGTTTATCTTTCTGGGATTAAAATGAAGCGTGTGTCGACAATAAAGATGAATAAGTTATAGAGTGCATGGCAGACACGCATACGTTGATAACTGAGCTATGATTCGATTCCTCAAAATACAACAAAGGTTAACATATCTTTGTTTTAAGAATACCATTTAGATACAGGTCTTTTTTTTAACCTCATGCGTCAGCTGAACACAGCTCTGTTTTGGTGCAGATGTTGGGGAAGTTATCTTGCGCGGCTGTTGAACACAGCGCTGTTTTGGTGCAGATGTTGGGGAAGTTATCTTGTGCGGCTGTTGAACACAGCGATGGATGACGACATTGGTTTACTCTTACGTCTAGTTGAGATGTTAATAATTGGGTGGCCCGTAAGACTAATCTGAGTTAACCCCAAGCTTGTGGACTGGAGTTCAATCCCCAGTAAAAGCATAGACTTTTAAAAAACAACACCACCACCAGCAGCAGCACTCAATGTGTATGCGACTCTTGAACCTTGGATGACAACTCATCTAAGAGAAAGAGAACTCTGAATTCAAACCCGCAGATAATATAAGATATTTTTTTAATCCAAATAATTAGATTTTTTGTTCCATTCACCATACATCCCATTTTAGTCTTTGAAATCCTTGTTGATTTTTTCCGTTGTTCTTTAAAATTAGTACTTAATAAGACTTGCGTCCAATAATTGTGTGGTATGAATAACTTGTTGAGTTCTTGAGTGTCAGTTGTAATTTTGAACAGTCTTAGCTTTTTGTTTGAACGGAGTTCTCTTTTTCTTTTCCCCTAATCTCTGAAGGCGATTTGTCTTTGGATGGTCGTCATATGCCGGAAAAGTTTATTTGGAATGAGGGGGGGGGGGATGAATCGTACGACAAAAAAAGAGTTCCCAGATAAGCGTATCAGTCTACCTGACCTGTCTGAAGTCATACACTGAGGACCAGGGCCGTGTGAAGGGGGTTGAAGTGGGCTCTCGCCCCATGCGACAAATCGTTTTTGTTTATGTTTTTCGAGGCTGTTCGTTTGTGGTGAGTACGTTGATGCTGAAGATCTCTTAAACTGTGTCATGTGGGGCTTGTACAAGGTGAACGCCCTCTTGTTAGAAATGTAAGATTGAAATATGAAAACCCCTTGAAATCCATTCAGAGAATAAGTAGATGAACATAAACACATCAACATTAACTGTGACGATGGTTGTTGCCCAACAAGTCCCTGTGAAAGAGGAAAGTTAGATGTAATCAAAGATTTGTTTCAGGTCATCTTTCCTTACACCTTCTGGTGATTGTAATTTACAAACGTTGATAACAGTGCAACCCGTTACAGTGAAGATGGAGTCCCGTACGCGTTATGACATGAACTCAATGAAAATTCCAAGAACTCCTGTGACGCTTCTTATGCAAAGCTGCGTCATTCGCACACATGAAGATCCCATAATGTTCTTGCGGAGAGAGGTGACTTGCTAAAGAATAAAATCCCAGGCCTTGTGACATCGTCCTGCGAAGTCTACACCATCACAGTGTGACGGACGGATGCCAGAAAAGTATTGTTAACCATGATTGTGAGCATGAACTTTAGGAACCAGATGCATGCTTTCGCCAATTACCAATAGCCAATAACACAATTTATCAACGTGTACCCCAATTTCCTTATTCGGCGTAAGTAGACCCTGACGGTGTGAAAACAGTAACAACTGGTCATTTTCCATTCTGTGAGGGCTAGGAATATTCTGACAGCTATCTTTCCCTTTCCCCTCGGGTCCAACATTTCCCCCCACAGGGGGACGGCACGGACACGGAAATAGTATCCACTTAAATGGACATTCCGGTGACATCGTCACAGCTCTGTCGGCCTGGTCCGGTGGCTAACTGGGCGGGAAATTACGCCTGGATTACAGGCCCAGAAGGCGGTCATTCAAGGTTTGTGGCCCGCAACGGCGGGTTGAAAGGAACCCGGGTGTCTAATGCCCCACCTGGTGACAATGTGAAAGATCGCCGGTCCCCACTGTTTCCCCCCACTTTAATACCTGATGAAATGATACCATTAAGGGACATTCCGTCAACGACCAGTCACAGGAAGTTTCGTCATCGTTATATTTTACAAAACAGCGGTTCTAAAACTGTTATGATGTTATGAAAAAACCACTCTGAATATATACACTAAAGTGTGGAGAACAGATGCATAAATCAGTAGTTTTACTTGAAATTATTTTTATTCCCTTGGTATTTTAAGAGTGGCTTTTTTTTTTTTTTACAGTTACAGTCCCTTAAACTAACATTTCTCGACGGGTTCGGACCATAAATTTAGATTTAAACAAACAATTTTTTTTTCAAAACAAAAATCCCACGTAACGAGATCATGGAAAGTTGATAAATAAAAGCGGAGCCAGGCGGCACATCATCGTGATATAAATAGTTGCCCTCGGTACGCTTGTACTCTCTACCTACACCACCGTGTAGTGTCTAAGGCAGGCCTGAACAACTCAAAATATAATGCGGACCGTAATACATTATGAAAAACTTGTGCGGGCCAAAAGAAAATAGGTAAGGGGGAAAGCTATTAAGAAAATAAAAAGAATAAAGAATATTTCGTTACTTCGCGGGCCACAAAGTGGGTGCTAGCGGGCCACATGCGGCCCGCGGGCCGTATTTTTTGCAGGCCTGGTCTGAGGCATGCTATCGCTCTTTTGTGCTTTTAGTTTGATCTATTCAATGTAGTCGAACGTTTTACAGCTGGTCGTCTTAGATCTGTTAACCGTAAGCCTGGATAGTATACCGTTTGTTAACCGTAAGCCTGGATACTATACCGTTTGTTAACCGTAAGCCTGGATACTATACCGTTTGTTAACCGTAAGCCTGGATAATATACCGTTTTTTAACCGTAAGCCTGGATACTATACCGTTTGTTAACCGTAAGCCTGGATAGTATACCGTTTGTTAACCGTTAGCCTGGATAGTATACCGTTTGTTAACCGTAAGCCTGGATACTATACCGTTTGTTAACCGTAAGCCTGGATAGTATACCGTTTGTTAACCGTAAGCCTGGATACTATACCGTTTGTTAACCGTAAGCCTGGATACTATACCGTTTGTTAACCTTAAATTGCACTTGTAACTCGACAGTTACTTTTGATCGACAATGAGTCATAACTGAAATTTCCCCCCACAGGCTTTTAAAACGAGTTGATATCTGGTAGTTGGATGAAAATAAACCAAATTTGCATTTCATGATTTCTTGTGCCTTTAAGTTCGGTGGTTTCTGTAGTGATAACAGTCCAAGAATCTGGTGCGTCTTTTCTTTTCTTTTCTTTTTTGCTCTGGAAAATAAACTTGACGACGATGGCCCTCAGATCGGATTTATCCCCCCAGCGAAAGGATGAGAACCCTTGCTTTATTTGGACCGCGATTAGTTTAAGGCGTACCTTTCCGTTTAAGACGGAAGTGGGGAAGTTGGAGTAAATTGGTCATTGCGCGATCAAATTTTTAAAATAGTTCTCCAAGAAATGACCAATTGGTTTCTTCATTTCCAACAGACGATTTACACGTCACCTGTGTGACAGGTGTATGTGTGTCTCTGTGCTGTCCATCATAAAATTATGTACATGTATTGTATTTTATATGACAAAAGCTGACAAAGACAAAGTCTGGATGTTAAACAGTAAACTCAATTTCGATTTTTTTATTTTTCTTTAAAGTAATCGAACTGTTCATATTCACATCACGGTTAAAAAGATTATAAAAAAAAAAACATTAAAGTTAACCCAAACCTTTGAAAGCATTTCACGGTTAAACCCAACTGTTTCCAAGTAATATATGTTCAATTAACACTTCTCATGAACTTCAAGATTGAACATTCGCCATGAACTTCAAGATTGAACATAACTGTTCCTGACCAGTTCATTGCTAAAAACACAGCAGCTAACGAGACCGAGACACAGCGGCGTTCATTCACGATTTTTAAAAATGTGTTTTCGAAATCCCCCAAAATACTTCATCATCCAAGCCGAGGCAATCACGAGGGCTTTCCCTGTACTTTACATATTTGAGGTCCCCGAAAGCCCACCCAATTCGTGGTGTAATCCGTTGGGCCGCCCGTCGACCCAATGCGTTACTTTCAAATTGTCATTACCGGCCGATGACGCCCGGGTATTAACGAGTTTTTAAACGGCTGTCGAGGGCCGATACAAGCTGACCAATGACCTTATCCCCGGGTTGGAGACGTTGTCTCGAGCATGCTCGGAGCTTAGAGAATACGTTGACACGGACGTGGACAGTACGTGACGTATGTGAGGTATTGCGACCTGGAAAAATTCCATTCATTGAATGTCCAATGGGAGGTATAGTCAATATAAAATGATTATGAAATAATTATTCTATTTTTTCCAATCTACCGCTAGGAATGTGCGTTATGGTTTACGAATGGTGTGTTACCATCCCGCTACCATCCGGCTACCATCCGGCTACCATCCCGCTACCATCCCGCTACCATCCCGCTACCATCCCGCTACCATCCCGCTACCATCCCGCTACCATCCCGCTACCATCCCGCTACCATCCCGCTACCATCCCGCTACCATCCCGCTACCTACCATCCGGCTACCATCCGGCTACCATCCCGCTACCATCCCGCTACCATCCCGCTACCATCCCGCTACCATCCGGCTACCATCCCGCTACCATCCCGCTACCATCCCGCTACCATCCCGCTACCATCCCGCTACCATCCCGCTACCATCCCGCTACCATCCCGCTACCATCCCGCTACCACCCCGCTACCATCCCGCTACCATCCCGCTACCATCCCGCTACCATCCCGCTACCATCCCGCTACCATCCCGCTACCATCCCGCTACCATCCGGCTACCATCCTGCTACCATCCCGCTACCATCCCGCTGCGTGACTTTTTGGGGGAAACGGAAACAAAATCACTGGAGCAGGCCTGCACAACATACGGCCCGCCAGCACCCACTTTGTGGCCCACGAAGTAACGAAATATTCTTTACTAGTAGCATACGTCGCAGAATTGCTCATGAACTATATTAATATTCTCATGTCCCAACCACTTTTAAACCGAATATTTTTTACCCAATACTTAAATTGACACGATTTCATTTCCGAAAAGAAAATATTACGCACCAAACGCAATTGAGTTATTAAAAAAAAAATATATATATATCATTTAGCGTAGTCATCGGGAATTGTATTTTGCGCGCTAGTGAACTCATTATTGAACCACACTCTGGCGTAGCTATATATAGCCTGCGTGGTGGTGGTGTTTGATTTTTGCTGGCGAATTATATATGTAGATTCTTATTATTTTCTTAACAGCTTTGCCCCTTGTCCTATTTTCTTTTGGCCCGCTCAAGTCCTATCCTATTTTGTTTTGGCCCGCACAAGTTTTTCATAAAGTTTTTACGGCCCGCCTTACATTTTGAGTTGTGCAGGCCTGCACTGGAGGACTTGATGAACTTTTCTTGTTTAACAGCCGAGCATTTCTACAAGACTGACTTCTGCGGACCCTGAAGTTTAATCACAAGCAAGAAAAGTTAAGATCTTCATCCCGGGGATCGTTGATCTTGGGGGAAAAAAAAAGATGAGTAGCAGTAGTCATGAGAGGATTACCGGCTATTAACTGATTAGCAGTGTGGCCACGGAACGTACGGCCAATCTGGTGTGGCCATGCCGTCGTGGCCTTGAGCCGTCTTGTAACCTTAAGCTGACCGCTGGGGTTGACGGAGCTCAAAGATATCCGCTTAAGACGCGGGGCCCGAAGACGTCTTTTGACTTGTTGGAAGTCACGTGTCAGTTGCCAGGCAACCGATCTGCCTTCCAGGAGTATCTCCTCCATTTTAATTATCTTTAATCTCGACATCCCCCCTCCCCCCGTGGACATGCTATTATCATCGCTAAAAGTTATCTTTTCCTTATCCTCACGGTTCACATGAAAACAATGGGATAAAAAAGGGAGGGAAATGAAAATATTCTTTTGTGAAAATTGTTTTTTTCACAGCTGAAGAACGAATGGTTTTCTTGTTTTTTTTTTTTTTTTGTTTTTTTTTTGTTGTTTTTTTTTTTTTTTTTTTTTTTTTTTTCTTTTTTATTTTTTTTTTTTTTTTTTTTTTTTTTTTTTTTTTTTTTTTTTTTTTTTTTTTTTTTTTGGGGGGGGGGGGTATACTTCCTTGCACTTCTTTAAAGGTTGATATTTTAAAATGTAATTTTAACTAATGGAGATGGATTTGATCAGTTGTATTATTAAGCGGAGATTACAAAGAAATAAAGTAATATACAGATTTGTGTGTGGCTTAGGAGTTAGATAAGTTCAAATCTTAGGACAACAGTCATTAGGAATTGAATAGATGAAAGCATTCACAAATCTATTTTTATCACAAGTATGAAAATAAACTCATTCTTTTTGTCATTGCAGCTATTATCGAGTAAGAGGAGCAAACTTTTGGTTTGTTGAACTCTTGGTGATATTATATTTGTAGTGGGATCATGGATACAACATTCTATGTTATTTGTAGTTCATTAATGGATAGAACATTCTATGTTATTTGTAGTTTATTAATGGATAGAGCATTATATGTTATTTGTAGTTGTTAATGGATAGGACATTCTATGTTATTTGTAGTGGGTTAATGGATAGAACAATCTATATTAGTTGTAGTGGGTTAATGGATAGAACAGTCTATTGATAGAGCATTATATGTTAGTTTTAGCGGGTTAATGGGTAGAACATTATATGTTAGTTGTTGTGGGTTAATGGATGGAACATTCTATGTTATTTGTAGTTGGTTAATGGATAGAGCATTCTATGTTATTTGTAGTTGTTAATGGATAGAACATTCTATGTTATTTGTAGTTGGTGTATGAGGCGACCATTCTGTTAATTTGAGTGCGTATATGAATCGAACATTCATGGAAAGCCACAATCATTTTTACCCACCAATCATTCGCCGATTGAGGTTATCTCTCTTGACACCCCTTCCACTTAAAATCGTCTTGTGCACCCGTGGGGTATAAGTCAGACGCCCACCCCTCCACTAATCAGGCGCGCAGTTAGTCGGCCGGTCATTTCATTAGTCCGACCAGGGATCATAGCCAAAGGGGTCGTGCGGAGATAACTCTGGACGTGTAGCTCCTAATTAGATACGTTTTGTGACAGCGGCGGAACGGGGGGGAGGGGGGCAGGGGGGGGATTCTATTACGTGTGCCCCTATTATGGACGCCATGCTGGAAGGCTGAGAGAACAGGAAGTCACAGCTGTCACGTGCCCGAAACTGCTCTTTTGACTCGCTCCGTCCTCGGGGGTGATTGGCACATCTGATGCCACACGGTGGGGGGAGAAGCTAAGGGAGGGGCTGGGTGTATGAGAGTGGGTAGGGGGGGGTAGAATGGATGACCTCGGAGGGAATGACGAGCGAGTTGTTGATAGCGGCGATGTGTAAAAGTAAGAATCGAAGATGTAAAAAATGCCGATATGTTTACGGCAGTGATGTAAAAAATGTATCATCATTCCCAAATAATTGAACCTCTGCTGTTAACAGCTTGAGCTGGAAGTTACTACATGAATGTAGTGCTGCCTCGTGAGACTGGAGGTTTTATATATGGGCAACTTGCCACAGGTAACTTAGCTACAGCCATATAGCAGGGCCGTGCAGAGACTGAGGCAACCAAGTAAATCATCCGGGGCCCTGCCGGCTCGAGGGCCCCAAGAGCGAAAATCGATAGATTTCATAAAATTATTTTTGAACTTGTTGGGGCTCAAAATGTTGCTTTCCTAGAGCCCTAAAATTCGTCAGCACGGCCCCGGCTATAGCTGGGGGGGGGGGCGGGGAGCACGGACTCAGCTATAGCTTGACCTAGCCACAATCCACGCCACATATACAAAGAGAGCTGCGAATTTATTGCATGTATTTTGAATTGATTTTTCTACACTTACTTTGATGGTTAAAATGTAACATTAGTTTTGAGATTCCTATATGACATTGTCACACATAACGTGACGCTCTACATAACATAAAAGTTGATAATAATAAAAATAACTAACTCGTCATGCCAAGACTCATGGCTATTTACCCTGCGTTACATTTTCACCATTTTCTTCCTGGTGTCTTCAAATCGTATCACTAGAGTTGAAAACAGAGACTCTATTCACCAAGTAAAACAAAAAATCAGGTGTCGCCAAAAAAACAAAAATTATCACGGGGCCGTTAAAGACTTTGCAACTGATATATAAGAACTATATACAATGTTATGATAAACGCGACTTGAGAAGGAACAAAACTCTCCACAGTGACAGGTAGGCCTCAGGGCTAAATGGTTAGTTGACACGGAGGTGGGCGGTAGGTCTGACTTGTCAATTCCGGGCGACTGGGCGTCCACGTGGATGGGGAGAGCCGGGGTGGGGGACTGTGCGCCCCAGCGAGAGATGGTACGAAACCCACATCGGATTCTCTCCCATGGGGATCAACAAAACTACTCACTTAAATTCTCAACTAGCGCCTGCCGGAATTCTGTTGTCGGAACAAACAATTGGTTGAGTGGTTAGCCGTGAAGCAATGGATGTAGACGGCGCTTCGAGTTAGCTTGTTGGCGGAGGTAGAGACTTCTAGTGGAAATAAGAATATTGAATGTAAGAGAGTACAACAGTTTATCTAGTGGTTCTGAGGGTGGAGTGATGTGATACACCAAGCAGCATCTCGACGATTAAGGAACATACGATTCCATCGGTGCTTTTGATCCATACAAAAAAAAAAAAATCATAGTCATTTAAAATATTTTCTTCAAAAACATGAAGTAGCTGATCTATTAAATCCACCTATCTTTTTCACCCCCTTTAGCACATTAAAAAATGTGGGTGGTGTGGATGTACAATCTGGTAAATCTACCACTGCAGTGACAGTGCCCATTGATTAAGGCGATTATATCAGATTCGCAGGTTTCATTCGGCCGGAAAAAGGGGCCATGTCATAAGAGTATAATGAGAATCCATGAACTATTTGGTTAAACATGTAAAAAAAAATTTTAAATTCATGAACTTTATTTCCACGAAACTCATTTCACAGCTGGGTTTTATAGGCTAGTGTGTACTGTCTTCGAGTCAGAGTATGCAAAAGTGTACAAGGTTGTTTCAGGCATATCCATGTCTTCAGATTAACGTCTTCATAACCCGCAAGTTAAATGTGTAAACATCGCATCAACTTTGAGAGAATGTTACAGTGGAAGAAAGTTTAACAGTCGGATGTATTTCGTCAGTCAAATCTGAGACGGAAAACGTCTAGGAATTACCAAACACACCCCCCATCCTGCTGTTTTTATTTGTTGTCAACTCGGTATTCCAGCTGTGGCTTTCTTCTGCTACCCTTGGAGTCAAAGACCTACACTTTGACTCACGTTCTCAGGTTAAATCCTACAGGTGACATCAACAGTTAGCGGGAAAAACACAGAAGTCCATGACTTTTTAGAAGTTGGGGAGGGGGGGTGGGAGGGTGGGGGTAGCTATCTTGGCTTCCATCTCGAGTCAGTATTAGAAAGTTAACTTGCCAGTCGCAAGGACAACTCTTTGTCTACGAGGACAAACCGAGGGCTTGGGGGGTCTCGTTCGGGGGGTTGGGGTGTCTCGCTTGGGGAGATCGTATCCACCCACGGGGCCTGCGTGTGACCAAAGCAGGGCGCGATAATTAGGACCACTGGTGATTTTATCACTGCCGAGATGTCCTGTCGCTGGCCACCCCCACCCCCCGTTGGACAATGGTGGACTGGTCATTTGTGACTTCCCCCTTGAAATGAAGATGGGAAGACCTGTTAAGCTCTAATTCCTCCCTCCGACTCCTCCCGGACATAAAATATCATCCCTGGTCTTCGGACGTCGTTTTCAAACTGTCTACCTGGCCACGCCTCCCTTTCTTACCGACCGACACCTGGCTCTGAAGTTTCCTATTAATTTTGTTGATTTGCGATCTGATTACGTCCCCTTGGGTACCATCTGCCCTACTTCCGCCATTTTCAATTTCTCATCCGGGTTTTAAACATACAATAATGATTGAAGCCAAGCATTCAAACAAACCTGTCAATCTCCTATGATGACGTATACGGCGCCGGACAGTTCTTTGTTTGTAAAATTACAAACTTATTTCCTATAGCTGAAACCAGGTCGATGGGACTAGAGGCATAACACTTGACCCCGACTTTTTGAATATATTTAACAAACTTCATCGTTATGTGTCGTAAATCTGCGCATAAGACTAAAGACTTAATCAATTTAAAATGACGTTAACAAAACGACTGCATCTGGACAAATAGAAGGAAAAAAAGGTGTGGGGGGGAGGGAGGGGCGCTTGCTAGTTCTGTAGTCGACGCATCTCATCTACTTCAATAACAGAAAACGATAGTTTTTTAAACAGTATAACAAACTCTAACAATAAACAAAACCGTAATCGAAGTTTCTAAATTTCTCTCGATCCTACAAAAAAAACCAAAACAAGATTCGACTCAGAATCTCCGAATACATCACACCGAATATTTGAAAACGCGACTCCTCAGCTCGTAATTTTCTCCCTCAGATACTCGAATGCTCCTCTCCATTTCACCGAATACACCACTCCATCTAAACATAATACAGCAGTTTGCATCCGCCGACCACATCACTCCATTCCACCGAATACTCGTACACCAGCTGTCCGTTTGCCCCGACCACATTGCCCCGCGGGCACGAAGGGTTAAAGTACTTATTAAATTTTATCCCGTGACAATCTTTCTGGAAGTTAAACATCTCTAAACGCTGAGCATTGACACCCAGACAACGGCAGGTAAGCAGGCGTCAATTATACCTCTACGGGGGAGCGAGAGGACAAACACCTGAACGACAGCAACCGTTTGACGGTGTGAACTATGGCGCCCTGTTGTTATTTTTTTTCTTTTTTTTTTTTTACTAGCCGAGAAATTCCCCGAAAGAAGCATCCATCTATAACAGACAGAATTTTGTGTGGACTACAGACGGCTTAGGACTGTGTAGACGAGGTATTTTTGCTTGGCGTTCTTCGTGAACTTATATTTCCCTGTAAACTTATCAGACTTAAATAGATGACGGTGAGTAATTCTCAATTTAGAATCAAAGTCCCCGGAGAGTGCACGAAGTTAGTGTACATATTAGACAGGGGGGGGGGGTGGAATCATGCAAGAGCCTCACACTCGCTTACGCGGAAATAGACAAATTATAAGATATAATCATTATGACACCAGTATACGGACGGGCACGGAGGTTACGGAACCACAACCAACACGATCATTGTATAATTAGTTAACCATTGCAGCATCTGGCGTATGTAGACGGCGAAGCCCTCCTGGGGTAGAAGTATCAACGACAGCGTATATATGTTACGAGCGTAGAGTGAAGTTGAAACTTCTTCGGTATTTGCATGCGAATTTGAGGGCATACATATTTAAATACAAATGTTCTTTCAAAGTGAAGTAGAGTGAAACAATGGATAACAATAAGGAAATTATAACAGCATGCAAACGTAAATGTACAAAGTATACTAGGAAGAATAACATTCTAAAGGAAAGTTATGTTTCAATGTATGCGTCTGGGGCATGGACCCTCAACAAACCTGTCTTACAAAAGTTTCACTACAAATATTTACACATTTGTAATGTTGGCTTCGGTTTAATAAAAGGCCACCTATAGAGCAAGCTGTATCAATATTTAAGCTCTATTAATATTTAGCTTATCGTGGCCCAAAGGGAATAGAGTTGAAAAAGTAATTCTCAAACCAACTGAATAGCTAATATCCGAGCGCCTATGGTATAGATGGCTGAATATCGATTGAATGCGCATGGTGAAAATAAAAGGAAGGATTTTTAACGAATCAACTTATCAGAAACAATCAAAGATTCTCCTGCAGACAATGTGTGAAACCAGACTCATTTCCAAACTCACCTTAGGCTCAACTCGACTCTACTAGACTCTCTACTAGACTCTCTACTAGACTCTCTACTAGACTCTCTACTAGACTCTCTACTAGACTTTCTACTAGACTCTCTACTAGACTCTCTACTAGACTTTCTACTAGACTCTCTACTAGACTCTCTACTAGACTCTCTACTAGGCTCACTTCAGAGTTACTTCTAGGGTAACGTTCAGACTCAATGTTAGACTTCAACTTTGAACTCATCCTATACTCTTTACTAGACTATCTACTAAACTCTCTGCTTAAGTCTACTGAATCAGACTCTTTACTTGAGTCTACTGCCCTCTCTACTAGACTCTATACTAGACTCTCTACTAGACTCTCTACTAGACTCTCTACTAGACTCTCTACTACACTCTCTACTAAACTCACTTCTAGACTCACTTTTAGACTTCCACTCTGGACTCACCCTGTGCTCTCGATGCTCTACTGAACTTTCCCTAGGGCTTTCTATCAGCTGACTCAAAGCGCTGCTCGACATGTTCAAATATCATTTTAACTACAATCAATAAATAATCTCTTGATAAGATCGGACACACGCTAAACCAAAAATCAATTGATCCTCCCGCTGACCAATCAGATGGTAAGGACAAAGACGCGGACAAGTCCACCCACGAGCCTTTTTAGCGCTGCCTGAATGAGATTATTGAAGCCTCATTACGAGCAGACGGTCGTACGGTATTGACATACGTTTATTTCATTAAGATTATCCCCTAGAGCCCCCCGAGGCCATGGCAGTGACTACCGTGGTCAAGTGCAGGGACACCGCCCGCGTAAAATAACATGGCATTCATCGCCGGACAAGAGTATACGCGGACTGCTCCATTCCGTGCAGCCACTGCCCCCCCCCCCGAGGGCCCCCGGAGGCTCTTGTAACGATTCCATTATAGCAGCGCGGCCATCTTTGTTCAATTTCTAGCTTGCTTTTGTACGTCGAGTCCGCTGTTCGTCGTTAGTCCTAAACCGAATCAGATCTGGCTGAAGGACGTCTGATGAGTTTGGACACGATATGAACTCTGCCAGCGGTGATGAGCAGACTTCATGCACACGATTCACAGATCAGTGGTTCTCACAGCGGTTCGGTCTACAACTCTGCGCTTTAAAGAAGAAAAAAAATGTGTATTGGAATGAGTGCTCTTTGCTAGCTATAGTTTATGCAATATTTTGGTAAAACTCGTATACAAGGCATAAAATAAAAATTCCGGCAACCCCTGTGACGTCTCAGGTGTAAAGAAATATGGACATTAGGCGTTCCCTTTAGTTTACCAGAGGCGTGGAGAGTTGTTAATTGCCGAGTGGGTAACAGTTTCTCTCTCCATTAAAACACACATCGCCAAGGCTTTTCAGTTTCGTCAGGGGCGCTTCCAGCGAAATCACGCAACGATTTGGAGACGGACTGATGGCATCAATATTTTTTTGTTTAAAGTAAAAACAATTTTCATAAAAATTGAAAGAAAAAAAGAAAAGGACTAAAACTCCTGGCTCCTCACGAGAGCATGATTAGTAGACCACACGAGGGGAGTACGTCAGGGGTAAGACTTGATAACTTGCATACTACATCAAAATCACGATAGTAAGCATTTATTTGTTAAAAGCTATAGGCTAGTTAATTTAAGCTCGGGGGGGGGGGGGCNCTCCGGGCGGAACTTTTGTCTTCATATGGAGGGGTGAAATTTTCGGCCAAATGCAGGATTTTTTTTGGTGGAAGGGGGTGGCGAAATCTTGGTCGCCATGGAGGCACTTACCCCAACTACTCCACCGCATGGATGGGGGGGGGGGGGTGCCTGGTAAACAAAGACTTTAATCTGAGATTATATCCACCAATAAAGCAGCGTTGTCTTTTGTATCCTTAATTTAGAGATCACAATTGGACTTTGTCATCAAGGGGCCCATGCAATAGAATTTGAGAAGCACTGGAACAAATGAATAACAGCATGTCAGCCCAACCATCAACGGAGTTGTTCCGACTGGTTCTATTGACCAAACTCATATCAGGTGCTTGAAGTCTCCCAGCTCACTCGGCCGACGTTCTCGTTAATTCAATCAAAGTTGTTTGCGGAAGTCGCGTACAGAAGTGAAGATTGACGAAGTCTTTACGCGTCATTGTCTACAAGAAAATGATCACACTACCCGGCTTTAACAGTGGCCATTGGTCAGCCATCGTGACTTCAGAAACGTTACCGCGGGGGTACTGGGCGCTGTGGGGGCAGCATGGGTCGACCAGCACTGTGGTACTACTTCCGATTCTACTACCGCTGCTGTTACAAATATACTACTACCACTACTGCGATTACTACTACAAATAAACTACCACTAATATTACCGCTGCTGCTGTTAATTCTAAATACTTCCAGCCACTAGCAAGGTTTCTCAACCTGGGGTGTTCGCATCCCCTGCAGTGGGATTGAGACCAGTTCTTATCAGTTTTGATGTAAAGGTTAACATTTTGTTTATTTCTTCCTTAACATTTTACTTTAGTAGTTTGCTACACTTATTTCTCAGGTATTTTTTGTTGTACTTCACAAGTTAGTCCATGTTTCAAATTAAAGATGCACCGCAATTTTTGCATTGACCAGGGCTTTGGGTTCGGGTGGGGTGGCATGAGACTTAGTTTTAAAAATGTATAGGGGTGGGGGGTGGGGTGGGGGGGTGCGAGAGTAGTAAAAAAATTATAAAAAAAAGAAAGAAAGGTTGGGAAACCCTTTTCTAAAAAGAAGATGTGTCTTTATCCGTATCCGGATATTTGATCGAAAGAAATTTGGTCGACGGTAAATTGATCGATGGTAATTTGAGAAAACGAACATTTGGTCAAATCTTTATTATTATTATTTCATTTTACTATTTAGTATAGTGCGTTCAAAAAGAAATTTGACGAAAATGTTATCGTGTGAACTGAAAAAAAAAAACAAGTTTTGACCAAATTTCCGTTTGATCAAATTTCCGTCAATCAATTTACCGTCGACGAAATTTCTTTTGATCAAATTTCCGGTAACTGTCGTTATCTATAGCATCTAGCATTTTAAGAGATTTAAAATAAAAAAAACGAAATTAATAAAAAAAAAAAAAAAAAAAAATAATCAATTTACCGTCGACGAAATTTCTTTTGATCAAATTTCCGGTAACTGTCGTTATCTATAGCATCTAGCATTTTAAGAGATTTAAAATAAAAAAAACGAAATTAATAAAAAAAAAAAAAAAAAGAGTACTTTCTCCCTCTCGTAACTCTCGAAATGGAGTTTAGTTTAATCTCTAGCTCCTCCATGTCAATGGATTTTGTTGATTCATCCCCATCGTGAATACACTGTCTATGCTTTTAATTAAAATATAAATCATCTCATAGTTCGCCCAACAGTTACTCTTTATTTAAAAAAAAAAAAAAATTATTTTCGCCCAAGTTAAATCAAAGTCAATATAGAGAGGTTGATCATCAGTGCACACGTGAAGTGGAGAAAACTTGAGATGTGGTAGCTGAACTATCAGAAAAAAATTCAATATGTCTTAGCCAATGTTCCCTTTAAGCTGCGCGGCCGCGCAGCTACCTCACAGACGCCGCGCAGCAGTTTTGAGTACCGCGCAGCAAATTTCCACGCAAGTGAGTGGGAAGTAAAATTTTCCGCACAAAAAAAATTGAAGCTGTAAAACCTTTGCACGCAGATGTATGATTTTGCACACGAACCAACAAACCTTAGAGGGAACATTGGTTGTAACTTTTTAGGTAACAATTTCAAATGGACTGAGATCGTACATTCCTGAAGAATCAGTTTCACCCCCACCCCCTTTACTTTGCATTTTGTTTCAAGATATGCCCCGTCCCCAAATCCAGCTAATGAATGATGCTATTTCTGGACACAGCTCATTAAATATAACGACAGGAGCTTCCCCTGAAAGATGACCAATGTCTTCAAAGTCCAAGAGAAATCCATTTCACAGCCCCCGCTTCCGTGGAAACTCCAGAGAAACTTCTGCAACGACAAAAATTATTCGCCTTAAATTAATTGTCTGGGGGGTCATTGAGTTAACCTCACGGCCTTCAGGGGACGAGAGGTTGACCTCTCTCCACGGACGAGAAGTCCCCGAAGTCTTGGCGTCCGAAGGGGCTAGTTAACGTCGTGTCCACCCACCTGCTCCCCCCTCCCCCAAACCACTCCAGTGACTAATGGTCTGTTAGGGACCAATGTTTGTCTAAGCGTTGACCACAATAATCAAACGTTGTTTGCCTTGACACTTGTCTATGGTGGACGAAATATTTGTATCTCCCTCACAGCCCGGGCCCTGTGCAAACTTCTGGGGTTTTATCACTTCGCTTCTGCCGGAACCTCCAGCTAAACATTTAGCTTGGGAAATAAATTAGTAATAATACTAAAAAAAAAATGGTTGGTCAAGCGGAGGAAAGAGTCGGATTGTCAGGTTACGATGGCCATATTTTTCAGTGGAAATGAAGTTCTTTGTCATCTTTTGAGCAGAGGCGTAGCGAGAGTGTTTGGCGCCCGGGGACAAGATTCGCGCCCGGGGACAAGAGTCATTTTAAAGCGACCCCCCTTTCTTCTTTCAACTCTCAAAACCATAATTTTCATCAATAAAATAATATCAAAGCACAATTTGGCGCCCCTAACTAGCTGGCGCCCCGGGACATATGTCCCCGCTGCCCCCCTTCGCTACGCCTCTGCTTTTGAGCTTGCAAGGGCCTTGGCGGCACTAACTGTGATGTGAGGCGACAGCATGAAGGGCCGAGAGGACACTCGTCACAACGAATTAGAAAGGTATTGCTAAACAATAATAAATGAAGGACTGCGTTCAAGCTGTGTGAATGAAATACTACGACGAGGTATGCTGAAGCTTGAATCCATAGACAGGACAATAAGATGATATCGTTTCGGCTTAGAGCCTTATTCAGGGAACAGAACAAATGAAAATTAGACAAGATGCAGAGCACAAGTGAACTATATGAAGATTTACATTGACAAGAAACATAGACAAAATCTCATGTTATTGTTCCGTCTGTTGATTCAAGCTTCAACATACCTTGTTCTTCTATTTTCCATATTCTTAAACAAGAAGACATTTGCCGAAAAAAGAATTAGATATGGATTGTTAATTAATTAAAAGGACAATGATCGAAAACAAACCATTAGATAGATAGATATGGTTAAATACGTATGTGTCAATAACATGAAGTACACAAGAATATAGTGGGGAATGACGTCATCTAGCTCTGACGGATCTTGATAAGTTGGCGTTCCTTCCTTCATATATCTTTCCAAACCTATAAAACTGCGCCCTCAAACCTATACAACTGCGCCCTAAAACCAATACAATGCGCCCTCAAACATCTCTAAATTTCTCCCCCCCCCCACCCCTTACCTTTGTTATAACAGCAGCCCCGGGACTTCATAGTTAATAGTTTCAACACTACATTCTCTGAAGCCACAGTAAGCACTCAGTGCATCGATTTGTTCAGATCACATTTATGAGCTGGTTTGACATCGGGCATCCCGTATTGAATCAACCGTAAGCCATCTTCCTTTAATGTGGCAAGCCTGAGTTGACAGGCCAAAGACACTTGCGCACACCCGATAAAAGTGCGCCCACAAGATTCCGCCCTACAAGATGACACCCCCACAAGATCACACCCCCCACAAGATGACGCCCCACAAGATGGCGCCCCCACAAGATGACGACCCACAAGATGGCGCAACAGTAGATGGCGCCCCACAAGATGACGCCCCCACATGATGGCGCCCCACAAGACGGCGCCCCACCAGATGACGCCCCCCACAAGATGGCGCCCCCCAAGANTGAATTGTAGCTATGATAAAAAGAGAAAATTGGCGCCCCTAATGAGCCAATTTATGTGTTCATATATATGTTATGTCTCATTAGCTCGAAAAAAAAACACATAATTGCAGTTTCCGTGCTGCGAATTTATAAAATATATAATATTAACACTTTTTAACCCTTACTAACCCACTTTTAACTCTTACAAAATACTTTGAACCCCTGAACCCATATTTTAACCATTTTGAAACGCCCTTTAAAGCATTTCAACTCCCTTTTCCACCCCCTTTGAAACCTTTTTGAAACCCTTTTTGAAATTCCTTTAACCCCCCCCCCCCTTTTTTTTTAAACACCATTGTAATCCCCTTTTAAAAACCCACTAGAGGTGTTTGAGCAAAAACTCAATGGCTTTTTGAAGAAAAAAAATCCTGTATATAAACTTCACTTATGTTAGTGTGTTTGTGGCCAAGCATTCAGACGGCTAATGGACCCACTTCCCGTCATCCTATCGAACTGAAACTCGGCGCATAGACTCGTTGCCGATGACGACATATTCTGTCGAATTGGCAGACTCATATCCCACTCCCCAAAAAATCGCTTTTGTTCGTAAATTTCTTTGGGGCTAAATCTTCGGAAGGCTAACTGACCCACTTCACGTGTCCTTATCGAGCTGAAACGTGGCTCATAGACATATTGCCAATGACAATACACATTCCTTCAAATTTTCAGCCCCCAACCTTCACCCCAAACCCCCAAAAATCAGTTTTTCCTTTATTTCAAAAAAAAAAAAGGGGGGGGGGATGTTAATGATTTGTTCAATGTTTGCGTGAACTGGTGTGGAGATCATATTTGTAGCTGTTGCACTGTGCTATGTATTTTCCGCCCTACAAGACGACCCCCCCACAAGATCACACCCCCCACAAGACGACGCCCCACAAGATGGCGCCCCCACAAGATGACGACCCACAAGATGGCGCAACAGTAGATGGCGCCCCACAAGATGACGCCCCCACATGATGGCGCCCCACAAGACGGCGCCCCACAAGATGACGCCCCCCACAAGATGGCGCCCCACAAGATGACGCCCATCTTGGAATCTATTCGATTTTTCTGTTTCTCCGCTTAAATGGCGGTGCAATCAACACCCTGGAGAAATTCCCGCGAGTTTTTTTGTTTTCTTTTCTTCGTTTCCGCCTCTCAAACCCCCTGACCCCGACCCCCACATGACAATAAATCTCATTCACCAATGACCATTTATTCCGGGGTCCCCAGAAATGTAGCACCACTCTGCGTGTGAAAAGATTTGAATCTGAAGTGACACCCGCCACTTGCCTCCCCCCCCCGCTACTTTCCCCTCACACTCCCCACCTCGCTGTCCGGTAAACAGTGGGATGTTATGGTAGCCCTTGTCACTGACAGTTGATCAATTGTTGTCTCCCGTTCCTTTTAGCGTTCCGGTGTTGGTTTAAAATAAAAAGCAACACCTAAAATGGAAAGGGTGAGAAGAAAAGATATGACCTCGTTCTGATTTTTGGCATAAGGGCAACAGGGGGAGGGAAGGGGGATGGGTTGGTGGGAGTATGTGCCTCGTTGGTGGGAGTATGTGCCTCGTTGGTGGGAGTATGTGCCTCGTTGGTGGGAGTATGTGCCTCGTTGGTGGGAGTATGTGCCTCGTTGGTGGGAGTATGTGCCCCGATTTAAATCCTATGACAACCCTATTATATTATTTCTAAACCTCTCTATGAACATTACGTCATTACATGTTGTGGAGCAGACTTGTTTGCCCTAGCACCAATTAGGACAATTCGAACTCCGGCAATTAAAAAATAAATAAAATAGAATATTAGGGTTGCACTGGTTAATCTCATGATAGTCATTAATCAGTCTTCCCCCCCCCCCCCCACTCCCCGAAATGAATATGCTTAATATTTACCGTTATTTAATCTTATTCGAACAGCTGGCATTATTTAATATAACCTAATGCAGATCGAATACATCGCCTTTGACAATGACATTAACTCATTGACTCCGATCTCGTAAACATCGACTACAAGTGGCGCCAAGTAGCCCCCCCCCCTCCCCCCAGGAGATGAAAAACAAACGAGCTCCCAGGACCTGGGCCATACATTAGCCCTAGGGTCTGACACAATGCATTCGCAACTGGAAATTTCTTGAATTTAATTGGCGGTAATTAGAATGACAAAATTCATCAGTTAAAAAACTACAGCTGTCCGCTGACAAACTTAGGCCAAGGGAGGTAGATAAATGTCTCAACTTGTTTGCGAGAGGAGCTCGCGCCCCCTTAAAACTTCTGGCATTTAAGACGTAGAGTTTTTACAGCGTTGTAATACCTTCAAGATTCATGAACAGTTAAACATTGCCTGAATTGTAGCTATGATAAAAAGAGAAAATTGGCGCCCCTAATGAGCCAATTTATGTGTTCATATATATGTTATGTCTCATTAGCTCGAAAAAAAAACACATAATTGCAGTTTCCGTGCTGCGAATTTATAAAATATATAATATTAACACTTTTTAACCCTTACTAACCCACTTTTAACTCTTACAAAATACTTTGAACCCCTGAACCCATATTTTAACCATTTTGAAACCCCCTTTAAAGCATTTCAACTCCCTTTTCAACCACCTTTGAAACCTTTTTGAAACCCTTTTTGAAATTCCTTTAACCCCCACCCCCTTTTTTTTTAAACAACATTGTCATCCCCTTTTAAAAACCCACTAGAGGTGTTTGAGCTAAAACTCAATGTCTTTTTGAAGACAAAAAATCNATTCAGACGGCTAATGGACCCACTTCCCGTCATCCTATCGAACTGAAACTCGGCGCATAGACTCGTTGCCGATGACGACATATTCTGTCGAATTGGCAGACTCATATCCCACTCCCCAAAAAATCGCTTTTGTTCGTAAATTTCTTTGGGGCTAAATCTTCGGAAGGCTAACTGACCCACTTCACGTGTCCTTATCGAGCTGAAACGTGGCTCATAAACATATTGCCAAAGACAATACACATTCCTTCAAATTTTCAGCCCCCAACCTTCACCCCAAACCCCCAAAATTCAGTTTTTCCTTTATTTCAAAAAAAAAAAAGGGGGGGGGGGATGTTAATGATTTGTTCAATGTTTGCGTGAACTGGTGTGGAGATCATATTTGTAGCTGTTGCACTGTGCTATGTATTTGTGACGTATTTGGGTATGTAGTCAAGAAAAAAAAATAAAGCAATTTTGAAACGTGTTTTTGCCAGAAGTTTACCCATTTACAAAACCGCTTCCTATGAAATGATAAATAATATACAGTAACATAAATGCATACAAAAATGCGTAGAAAGGATATAAAAGAAAAAAAATGTGTTTCTAAGGGGCTGTTTAATTTTTGACGAAGTAATCCCTGAGGAAAAAATCCTGTCAGATTTTAGCCGCCTCACGTCTTGGGGAAAGAAGTGTTTATGGAAGTCGGTGAAGTCATTGGGCTTGAACGTGTTAATTTAGAATTTACCATCAGCTTTTGCTTGTCAGGGAAATACATTTCTTGTATGATGTATCCCAGTCTGCCACAGCGCCCGATGAAATTTGTCGGATACCTGGTGCAAACATCACAACAGCAACAAACAAACAAAAACCAATCAAACAAAAATTTCTTAAGTTCCTATAGTCACTGTAACTGCCCACTGTAAAACAGTACGTATGAATTATGTATTTAAACAAAATAATAAAGGAAACATGCTAAAATTGTGAATGGATTCAAAGGCTTTTTGAATATTTTTACCTTATCCAATGGCTATGATATGAGCATCGAATTTACAAGCCTGCCCGCCTCGACGTCAGTTTGTACGAGGATTCAACTATGTCTCCAAAGTTAGCTGTTTCAGGCGATAGAGATCGGTAAAAACAGAATGCTACCATAAAAAATCTAAGCGAGTGCGTCATACGGGGAACGGGATGGAGCTATCTTGTTGATATTTTCCGGGTATAATTCTTACATTGTCCTCATTTTCTCTATGTAATTGTCCACATATTAATTTAAATGTCATGAAATGTATTTAAAAATATTTAAAAAAAACAAAAAAAACGAAGACCGGTATGAGGTGAAAATGGAACAAAAGTCATAAATCTTTTTACTGGCTCACCATTGTTCTGTCACTGGCTCACCATTGTTCAGTCACTGGCTCACTATTGTTCAGTCACTGGCTCACTATTGTTCTGTCACTAGCTCACCATTGTTCTGTCACTAGCACACAATTTTTCTGTCACTGGCTCACTATTGTTATGTCACTAGCTCAGCATTGTTCTGTCACTAGCTAAACATTGTTCAGTCACTGGCTCACCATTTTTTAGTCACTGCCTCACCATTGTTCTGTCACTGGGTCACTATTGTTCTGTCACTAGCTCACCATTGTTCTGTCACTAGCTTAGCATTGTTCTGTAACTCGCTCACTATTGTTCTGTCACTAGCTCACCATTGTTCTGTCACTGGCTCACCATTGTTCTGTCACTAGCTCCCCATTGTTCTGTCACTGGCTCACCATTGTTCAGCCACTGGCTCACTATTGTTCTGAAAGTAGCTCACAATTGTTCTGTCACTGGCTCACCATTGTTCTGTCACTGGCTCACTATTGTTCTGTCACTAGCTCACCATTGTTCTGTCACTGGCTCACCATTGTTCTGTCGCTGGCTCACTATTGTTCTGTCACTGGCTCACTATTGTTCTGTCACTAGCTCACTATTGTTCTGTCACTAGCTTAGCATTGTTCTGTCACTGGCTCACTATTGTTCTGTCACTAGCTCACCATTGTTCTGTCACTGGCTCACCATTGTTATGTCACTAGCTCAGCATTGTTCTGTCACTAGCTCAACATTGTTCAGTCACTGGCTCACCATTGTTCTGTCACTGGGTCACTATTGTTCTGTCACTGGTTCACAATTGTTCTGTCACTGGCTCACTATTGTTCTGTCACTAGCTCACATTCACTAGCTCAGCATTGTTCTGTCACTGGCTCACTATTGTTCTGTCACTGGCTCACCATTGTTCTGTCACTGGCTCACCATTGTTATGTCACTAGCTCAGCATTGTTCTGTCACTAGCTCACCATTGTTCAGTCACTGGCTCACCATTGTTCTGTCACTGGGTCACTATTGTTCTGTCACTGGTTCACAATTGTTCTGTCACTGGCTCACTATTGTTCTGTCACTAGCTCACATTGTTCTGTCACTAGCTTAGCATTGTTCTGTCACTCGCTCACTATTGTTCTGTCACTAGCTCACCATTGTTCTGTCACTAGCTCCCCATTGTTCTGTCACTGGCTCACCATTGTTTAGTCACTGGCTCACTATTGTTCTGTCACTGGCTCACCATTGTTCAGCCACTGGCTCACTATTGTTCTGAAAGTAGCTCACAATTGTTCTGTCAATGGCTCACCATTGTTCTGTCACTGGCTCACTATTGTTCTGTCACTAGCTCACCATTGTTCTGTCACTGGCTCACCATTGTTCTGTCACTGGCTCACCATTGTTCTGTCACTGGCTCACAATTGTTCTGTCACTGGCTCACTATTGTTCTGTCACTAACTCACCATTGTTGCACCGAATAGTTCACGTTGGCAGAACAGTATGAGAATTATCTTATGTTGAATCGACACTGAATGACAAATATGTATCAGCTGAAATTTCTGGATGTTTTTATAACTTTGCCATCGAGCAGTGCTATAATTTGTTCGTATGTTGTAGAGGGTGAATAAGATGTTATACCACTAGCAGAAATATTATAACTCTTAATATGTGCAGCAATGTTAGATGGCTCTCTAAATTTGTTTTCTTACGCTACTAATCGGTATAAATTAACAGCATTATAAACCCATGCCGATTGGCTAATTATTTCTTTGCTAAATTTAAAAAAAATTAAAGTTAAACTAATCGAAAATAAGAAATATTCAATAGCTCACAATGTCATGACTCAATCGGATAAGTCGTTCGAGTATTTTCAAAATTTAGAGTAGGTCAATTTTTTTTTTCAAAAGTTTTTAGTAGGCCTGGTGCAAGTGCACCACTATCACCGTGCGTTGATCCATTCCTGTTCTGACCCCTTTCTTAGCTCGTAGCTGTGTATGATTAGACACATTCTATGGCGCTCTCTGCACTGTACCCATTACAGTTCTTTTAGTTTCAAACGTTTATACGAAATACACGTGCATCGTGTTCTCAAGCCTCCATTCGAACGGTATAAAGCAAGGCAGCAAGGTTCATTAAATGCAATTCTTGTTTAATATTTTTATTCCTCCATGTCTTAATTCATGCTTTCCTATATAGATCTATTTGTTGAATAGAACTTGTACCTTTTTTTTTTTTTTTTTTTTTTTTTTAAAAAAAATTTTTATTTTTTTTATTATTTTTTTTTTTTTTTTTTTTTTTTTTTTTTTTTAAACAAAAATTTTCATTTATTAATGTCATGATAATTTGTTCATGTCAGTCGCGTCCATTGACATAAAATTAGTTTTGTACTGCGTCGTAGCGTACACCAAATACAAACAGCTTCAACATTCATTCTCCTAAAGTCTCATCCACCTCTTTACATCTCAAAAAATGGAACAAACATGTCTGCCACATGTCCGCATGTCTCCAGGCTTTTCAAAGCTTCATTGGCATACGGGACGCCGAGAATCAATTTGACATTGTCCACGGTCCTATATTAAAAAAAGAAAAATCCCCTGCCAAAAATAAACGTGGATTCTCCCTGCGTTGACCGTTACGGAATTGAAAGCACGCGCCACTGACCAGCTAAGGCAAGATTATTTTTTTCCATCAGACAGCATCCACATGCCAAATAGCTAATTTAGTTCCATGTCCTGAAATGGCAACATTAAAGAATCAGAACCAATATGGCCCGAAAGTTAACTCTTGCGGTGCGAAGGGGGTTTTCTCCCATTGTGCCGAGGATAATCCGATGACTGCCGAAGCGAGAAAAAAAACCCCGTTGCCATCTCCACATGGCACCCGCCCCGCTATTCTCACACGCGGCGTAATTGGGAGCTCTATCATGCTGAGAAAATTTTCGGGTTCTCAGCCGCGTTCCCGCGAAGTGGCATCGTGGCATTCGCCTGCAGCTCCTCGAGTGGCAAACGTCGTCTGTGTGGGACAGGGCAATAAGGTCCCGGCGAAAACTGTGAGCTCCCGCGGAGGATAATAGTTTTTGAAAACCCAGGAGAAAGAATTGGGGGGTTTGTGAATATATATTGTAAAAGTGAGGGGGGGGGGGTTTGGGTTGTAGGATTATGGAGGAGATGTTCACCGGGGGGTGGGGGTGGGGGGTGATGGAGGGCTCTGGTAATGAGAAGCTTTAAATCATCGGCGTGGATGGTGACGTAAACTACGGAGAATGTTGAGGGATGAGTCTACTTAGGCAAGAGTCTGGTTGGCAAGAGCATAAATATGTGTCGTTATTTGGGAGATGTCATGGATGGATGGATGGATGTGTGGATAAATGGATGGATGGACGGATAGATGAATGTACGTATGGCTGGATAGATGGAAAGTTAAGTAGGTACATAGGTAATGATCCAGGTAGGTAGGTAGACCGCAATAAGATACTGACAATGGCGTCTGGACTTAACTTCATTTTCGCTGCCACTGATCTGCTGATCTGCCGCCGTCCCCAGACCCACTCTCCATACATGACACACATAGATGCTAAATAACTTTCATAGCATTTACTATTAAGCAACACGCGCAGGTCTTAGAACTGGTACCCCGTTATCTCTCATGGGGTGTATGACGTTACTGCGACACTATCAAATATAAGTTGTACACCTCTGTGAGGATTTGCCTGTCTAAGCCACTCATTCACCTGCCCATGTGGTCTTACCAAAATACTTGGCTAGGTTATTTGGCTAGGTTATTTGGCTAGGTTATTTGGCTAGGTTATTTGGCTAGGTTACTTGGCTAGGTTATTTGGCTAGGTTATTTGGCTAGGTTATTTGGCTAGGTTATTTGGCTAGGTTATTTGGCTAGGTTATTTGGCTAGGTTATTTGGCTAGGTTATTTGGCTAGGTTATTTGGCTAGGTTATTTGGCTAGGTTATTTGGCTAGGTTA
>CAXITT010000026.1:1144476-1160758 GCA_964033795.1 Lymnaea stagnalis | reverse complement strand
AAAAAACAACATATGGACAGGGCGCTGACGGTGTCAGTGTTGTACAATGTTCGATCTGATGTCATGCGTTGGTTGTTCTGTACAGTGGTGCATCTGCCAATCACAGCTTAGAGCAGTGGCGTAGGAGCGAGGGGAGTGGACGGCACCAGGTGGCACTCTTGTCTCTACATTGAGTGGCGGTCAACTGAAGAGGGATTTATTTTGCGTAAAAGTGGGGCGGCAAAAAACTTCACTAAACCTGGCTGTCCCACTCCTCGAAGCGAGATGTTAAATTATAGTAGGTATGAGTCGATTCTAACGTTTTGAGATACACAGCTTTTATTTCATCTACCTTTCTTATAATGTTTCATTAAGTCCTTCCAACAACCCGCTTTTTCAAATATCCACATCTGCAATTAAATTAGCTTACATTTAAATAAATAAACAAGTACATACAATCAGAATGAGTATATGGCTGCACAATATCGCTGGAAAATGCGTTGGTTTTACCTGACCTCATAATGGGTTGTCATTATTATTCACTCCGAGGCTGCGCAATTAAAGATCAAAGGCTCATAACCGAAATATTATTTAGCTTTTTGGTAACCTTTAGTAATTCCCCCTTAAAAAGTTATTTAACTTAATCATCGTTTTTAACTTGAAAATAAATTATTGTCTTTTGAGATTGAAGGAAGTAAACGTGACATTTAAAATATAAAGCAAAAATAAACATAATTAATCCGGAAAAATAATGATACGTATAAGAGAGACAACTCTTTTTAAAAAAATTCCCCTTAAATACCATTTTTTTGTTAAAATCAATTTATTTTGCATATAACTATATATACAACCGTTAGAGATAAAATCCGAACGTAAATGTTTATACAATATAAACAAGCAACTTTTAGATTTTAAACAATTTAACACTGACACTCAGAGGGTTTGATCCGAAAAGTAGATTTGTGGGAATTTCATAAGGAAAATATTTTGCCATAAATACAAATGGAGATGACGGCTAAGGTACCTTAAATAGACAAAAAGAGATGGGGTCAAGCTGACTTAAACTTGGGTCCGTTTGAAAGTTCTTTCCGTTTAGATTTCGTCACGGGGAGGATTTCAGTTCAAGCTTTTAACCGACCACAGCGGCGGGACCCTTCCACAAATAGGAGTACTCGCCGACGTAGACCCGGCACACCCTGAAGTTACTCCCACTCGCCCCGCTGAAGTCCATGGTGGCCGACTGGTAGAGATGCGCTCTGTTGGACGTGAACCACAGGTAGCCCTTGTCGTCCACCTTCAGGCTATCAACGAAACTGTAGGTGGTCACGTTCTGAACGACCTCGGTCTGGGTCACCATGGTCACGCCCCCCTCCGGAACTCCCTGGTCTTCCCGATCTTTGAGGCGTTCCCACCTAGGAGAGAGCCAAACAAAAAATGTTCAGTTACAGTCGTGGCATTCCAAAAACTGTTTACTTTAATATAAGAGAAACATAGTCTTGAGGAAAATTAACAACTTCATTTAAACTGTGTAATCGCAACAAGAAAATATACCTTTGTATCATCTTAAGGTAAAGCTGGAAACCATGCACGAAGTGACGTCAAGCATCTAGAAGGGACGGGCTGATACTTTGTGACAATGTATTATATAGGTGACTACATATTTTGTGACAATTTATTATAGAGGCAAGTACATATATTGTAACAATTTATTATAGTGGCGACTACTTATTTTGTGACAATTTCTCACAAAGGTGACTACATATTTGTGACAATTTATTATATAAGTTACTACATATTTTGTGACAATTTAATATATAGGTGACGCATTTTTTGTGACAATTTATTTTAATGGGCGACTACATATTTTGTGACAATTTATTACAAAGGCGACTACATATTTTATGACAATTTTGTGTCGATGGAACGAAAATGGAATTTAATTTTATAAAACTTGTGAAAAGGGGTGGGGGGGCAGGATAGTTTAAAATAAACTAAGTAAAAGGCAACAAGAACAAATCATGTTTCAAAATGAGTTAAATGTAAAATCAAATTATTTCTATTCACATATTTCATTTGGTACATTACAGTATTCTTACTTATAGACAGCGTTCAGTGTCAAGGCCCCGTAAAAGATGCTCGATTGACCAGATGCAAGACCGTCAGCATTTGAAATCTTATTACCAAGTAGGCGGACTTTGCAAGCGAAATCCCCGTAGGGATCTCTGAGAACGGATGTGGGGATCTGAAAGAGTTTTTTGCCACCCACCGGACAATAATAGACGGACAGGAAATCAGGGTCAATGGCAATGCCGTCCACCGGAAACTGCATCTGGGGGTAGTTGACGCCATCAATATTAATTATACTGTCCTCGTCTGTCTTCATAGACTCATGAAAGAAAGACCATGAGCTGTTGGTCTCGAGGTCAAATACGATGATCTGAACGCTTCCGACATCCGTTATGTAAATGTACTTGACCTCCTGACCTTTTCTGGTGACGTAGTCCAGCACAAGGTCATCGAGGATGCTGACGTTCTTCGGCACCAGACTTTCCGGAAATTCGTGTTTTCTGACGAGCGCTCCCTGCTTTTTCAGATCAAAGACCACCAGTTTCGGCGGACAGGGTGCATACGGGTTTGGTGGACCCCTCCAGGTTCTCCCTACGTCTAAGACGTACATAAGCCCCGTTTTGGGGTCGGTCTGGCTGGCGAAGGGCGACTGCAAACTCTCGCACTTCCCCAGCTCGTTCGCAGCAAGGCTTGGGAACGGCTGCAGTAGAGACCTCCCGTTCTTCACCACCACCTTGTTGAGCCCCGAAGGCACGTCGGGCGTAATTCGAAGAGCCGTCACGTAGATTTCATCGTTGTACACGTCGATCCCGGAGAGGAGGCTTCTGTTGGGTTCGTACCAGCCTCGTTTGATGTAATCGGCCTTCACTTCGTCAGAGGGCCAATCGTATTCGAGGGTGCTCCATTCATGAACAACTTCACCCCGAGGGTAGTTGGTAGATTTCAAACTGATACCTGTTAATGCTGCAGATGTTCCAATTAAAATAACCAGCGCAAACCACAGTGGAGATGTGAAGATCATTTTTAAGCTTAATCAATGAGTTTTTATCTAGAAGAAAAGTGAAATACAATAGAAAAATAAAACAACAAAATAGCATTTTAAGAAATGTGAACATTATTTTGAACCCTTTTATTCATTTGAACGAATCTTTTAAAGAAAGTTTTTTTTTAAACTTTTTTTAAAGCTTTTGTTTCACAATTTTTTTTTTTAAATTTTAAATTGTCGAACAAAGAAGAAATAGCCACATCCTTAAACAACGATGAGCTACCAAAAGCCCCTGATAAAGTGTCTTAAGCTACACAATTCTTTATTGCACTATCGACCTTCCAAGTGTCTAATAACACACTATGTGTCATCAAGTCAGTTTCGACTGTACAGGCCAGCACGAGACAGACCCCGTCAATCGAGCGGTCACGTCGATTGACAAAATGCATGCATCAAACAAACAACATGGATTTGTGAGTAGGAAGAAAGTCCTTGACAATAAAGACGTCAACAACGTCCTAATAATAATAACGTCCTAAAGACAATAAACGTCCTAATGACAACAACGTCCTAATGAAAATAACGTCCTAATGACGATAACGTCTTAATGACAATAACGTCCTAATGACAATAACGTCCTAAAGACAATAACGTCTTCATGACAATAACGTCATAAGGACAATAAAGTCCTAATGACAATAACGTCCTAATGAAGATAAAGTCCTAATGACAATAACGTCCTAGAAAAAATAACGTCCTAAAGACAATAACGTCTTCATGACAATAACGTCTTCATGACAATAACGTCCTAATGAAAATAAGGTCCTAATGATGATAACTTCCTAATGACAATAAAGTCCTAATGACAATAACGTTTTCGTTACAATAAGGTCCCAATGACAATAACGTCAAAATAACGATAACGTACTAAAGACAATAACGTTTTAATTATAATAACGTCGTAAAGACAATAACGTCCTAATGACAATAATGTCCTATGACAATAACGTCCTAAAGACAATAACGTCTTAATGACAATAACGTCCTAATGACAATAACATCCTAATGACAATAATGTCCTATGACAATAAAGTCCTAATAACAATAACGTCCTAAAGACAATAACGTCCTAAAGACAATAATGTCCTATGACAATAACGTCCTAAAGACAATAACGTCTTAATGACAATAACGTCCTAATGACAATAACATCCTAATGACAATAATGTCCTATGACAATAACATCCTAATGACAATAATGTCCTAAAGACAATAACGTCTTAATGACAATAACGTCCTAATGATAATAACGTCCTAAAGACAATAACGTCCTAAAGACAATAATGTTCTAATGACAATAACGTCTTAATGACAATAACGTCCTAATGACAATAACGTCTTAATGACAATAACGTCCTAATGACAATAACGTCTTAATGACAATAACGTCCTAATGACAATAACGTCTTAATGACAATAACGTCCTAAAGACAATAACGTCTTAATGACAATAACGTCCTAATGACAATAACGTCTTAATTACAATAATGTCCTTATGATGATAACGTCCTAACGACGATAAAGTCCTAATGACAATAACGTCTTAATGACAATTACGTCCTGATGACAATAACGTCCTAAAGACAATAACGTCCTAAAGACAATAATGTCCTATGACAATAACGTCCTAAAGACAATAACGTCTTAATGACAATAACGTCCTAATGACAATAACGTCCTAAAGACAATAACGTCCTAAAGACAATAATGTCCTAAGGACAATAACGTCTTAATGACAATAACGTCCCAATGACAATAACGTCCTAATGACGATAAAGCCCTAAGGACAATAACGTCCTAATGACAACAGATTCGCCCTTGTTTATTGATGTCGCACTGTTACAAACGTCTCCTTGCATACGCCGTTCAATAGCTTCATGAATTCAATGGGTAAGTAGGAACAACCCAACGATCAATATTTTGATATGGCTCTTTGCTCAACAATCAACTCAACATCCCGCCACGCGGCTACTTTGAAGTTGACACATTGACGGGTTAAAGGTTAAATAAACTTTGGACCCTGGCTCTTGATGTCATTAAAAAATACAGTACTTTTTTTTTCTTTTACAGTAGATTGTTATCATTTTAAGATCATCGAGGGACAGGTTTTCTGGCAAGCTTTGACATTGTTGGTCATATTATAACACGTAGACTTTTTGGTAGTAACATGTAGACATTTTGGTCATGCAGTGGCATGTAGACTGTTTTGTAGGATAGTAATATGTAGACATTTTGGTAATATAGTAATATTTAGACATTTTGGTAATATAGTAATATGTAGTCGTTTATGTATTGTAGTAATATGTAGACATTTTTACAGTAACACGTAGGCCTATCTATTTTTTAGTCTTATAGTAGACATTTTTTTTATCTTACATTCAATTGTATAATATTTATGTTATGTAGTTGACTTATTTTCAAATGAGCATTACATTTGAAATATGAAACTCAGTTGAACTCTACAGACCACCTAACGAAAACATCTTTAAATTATTCATTGCTCTGACTTGTATGAAATATGGGTGTTGTTTTCAAAGTATAGTATTTATAGGAACCATAACAATTCTACAGTCTGGGTACTTCTGGTGGCTATGTTCATCTCATAGTCCCCGCATCTAACACAGATCACAGATTTACTGGATCTTTACGTAAACAAGTATCACAAACGGGACTATGACGTACCAAGTTCTTGAGAAGATGACTTATGTCAATTATGAGCATTGCCCAATCTCGGATGAATACGTCATGTCAGTTTGTGAAACAGTCATGGAAATAAATTCCTCCCTCTGCGTGATGCCTCGTTATTTAATCGTAATCTCCTACTAAGCTCGCTCCATGTGTCGATGCTCCATGGACGTAACCACAAAATGTTATGGTCGACCTTTTGACGGTAGCTTTGGATTGTGTTAGATACGCTGGGCTTAAGATGAGCGCTATCCACCGTGGCTTGCTTTAATTCCCGGCAAAGGTTTTTTAACCGTACAGCTTTGTTTGGATGTGTACAACAATCCGATTGCCTTAATTGTTTAGGTTTTCTTTTTAAAAAAAAACAACATATGGACAGGGCGCTGACGGTGTCAGTGTTGTACAATGTTCGATCTGATGTCATGCGTTGGTTGTTCTGTACAGTGGTGCATCTGCCAATCACAGCTTAGAGCAGTGGCGTAGGAGCGAGGGGAGTGGACGGCACCAGGTGGCACTCTTGTCTCTACATTGAGTAGCGGTCAACTGAAGAGGGATTTATTTTGCGTAAAAGTGGGGCGGCAAAAAACTTCACTAAACCTGGCTGTCCTACTCCTCGAAGCGAGATGTTAAATTATAGTAGGTATGAGTCGATTCTAACATTTTGAGATACACAGCTTTTATTTCATCTACCTTTCTTATAATGTTTCATTAAGTCCTTCCAACAACCCGCTTTTTCAAATATCCACATCTGCAATTAAATTAGCTTACATTTAAATAAATAAACAAGTACATACAATCAGAATGAGTATATGGCTGCACACTATTGCTGGAAAATCCGTTTGTTTTACGTGACCTCATAATGGGTTATTATTATTCACTCCGAGGCTGCGCAATTAAAGATCAAAGGCTCATAACCGAAATATTATTTATCTTTTTAGTAACCCTTAGTAATTCCCCTTTAAAACGTTACTTAACTTCATCATCGTTTTTAACTTGAAAATAAATTATTGTCTTTTGAGATTGAAGGAAGTAAACGTGACATTTAAATTATAAAGCAAAAATAAACATAATTAATCCGGAACAATAATGATACGCATAAGAGAGACAACTCTTTAAAAAAAATTCCACATAAATATCAATTTTGTTAAAATCAATTTATTTTGCATATAACTATATGCACAACCGTTAGATATAAAACCCGAACGTAAATGTTTATACAATATAAACAAGCAACTTTTAGATTTTAAACAATTTAACACTGATACTCAGAGGTTTGATCCGAAAAGTAGATTTGTGGGAATTTCATAAGAAAATATTTTGCCATAAATACAAATGGAGATGACGGCTTAGGTACCATAAATAGACAAAAAGAGATTGGGGTCAAGCTGACTTAAACTTGGGTCCGTTTGGAAGTTCTTTCCGTTTAGATTTCGTCACGGGGAGGATTTCAGTTCAAGCTTTTAACCGACCACAGCAGCGGGACCCTTCCACAAATAGGAGTACTCGCCGACGTAGACCCGGCACACCCTGAAGTTACTCCCACTCGCCCCGCTGAAGTCCATGGTGTCCGAGAAGTAGAGCTGGGCCCTGTTGGACGTGAACCACAGGTAGCCCTTGTCGTCCACCTTCAGACTATCCACAAAACTGTATGTGGTCACGTTCTGAACGATCTCGGTCTGGGTCACGAGGGTCACGCCGCCCTCCGCGACCTTCTGGTCTTCCCGATCTTTGAGGTGCTCCCACCTAGAAGAGAACCAAAGAGTTTTTTTTTTTTTTTTTTTTAATTGCATTCCTTGCAATCCTTAAAACATTTTCTTGAGGAAAAACAACTTTATTTCAAATGTATAATGACCGCAAGATAATATACCTGTATACGATTAAGTTAAAGCAAGGGATGATCCATATATAAAATTGACGTGAATCGTCTAGAGTGGAAGGTGTGCGTCTTTGCGACAGTTTATTATTAAGGCGACTACATTTTGTAACAAATTTTGCGTCGATGGAAGGAAAAAAAAAAGTGATTTGGAGGGCAGTGAGTGTGGAGGGAAAAAATGGTTTAAAAATATCGTGTTTTCATTTATCGATCATGGTTCTTTACACTGGCTTATTAGGGAGCCCTAACATTGGAAAGAAAAAAAAAATAATGGCAGATGAGCTTTGAATATGCGAATTACTTAGCAGTGAGTAGTTTCTAATGTATTAGGACATGAATAACGTTGAAGTATTCGTAACGCTAGAGTTATTCAACTGATCAGGGAAATGGAAACTAATTTACTTGGTAAACAAAACAAAACACACCAAAGTAGCCCCCCCCCCCTCCTCATCCTTTGCTTCGAAAAACAACAACTACACACATATATGAACTATGCAGTAAAACTATGCTTAACATGTTTACAAAACGAATAATTCAAAGTAATATAATGTGACTTAAGATATTTAAAAATGAGTTCAATATACAATTGAATTCTTTTCATGAACACATTTCATTTGGTACGATACGATATACTTACTTATACACAGCGTTCAATGTCAAGGCCCCGTAAAAAATACTCGACTGACCAGATGCAAGTCCGTCAGAATTTGAAATCTTCTTGCCAAGTAAGCGGACACTGCCAGCGAAATCTCCGTCAGGATCTCTAAGAACAGATGTGGGGATCTGAAAGAGTTTCCTACCACCGATCGGACAATAATAGACGGACAGGAAATCAGGGTCAATGGCAATGCCGTCCACAGGATACCCCAACTGAGTGTAGTTGACGCCATTTATGGCCATGACACGGTCCTCGTCCGTCTGCATAGATTCATGCTTGAACGACCATGAGCTGTTGGTCTCGAGGTCAAATACGATGATCTGAACGCTTCCGATATCCGTTATGTAAATGTACTTGACCTCCTGGTCTTTTCTAGTGATGTAGTCCAGGACAAGGTCGTTGAGGATGCTGACGTTCTTCGGCACCAGACTTTCCAGAAATTCGTGTTTTCTGACGAGCGCTCCCTGATTTTTTAGATCAAAGACCACCAGTTTCGGCGGACAGGGTGCATACGGGTTTGGTGGACCCCTCCAGGTTCTCCCTACGTCTAAGACGTACATCAGCCCCGTATTGGGGTCGGTCTGGCTGGCGAAGGGCGACTGCAGACTCTCGCACTTCCCCAGCTCGTTCGCAGCAAGGCTAGGGAACGGCTGCAGTAAAGACCTCCCGTTCTTCACCACCACCTTGTTGAGCCCCGAAGGCACCTCGGGCGTCATTCGAAGAGCCGTGACGTAGACTTCATCGTTGTACACGTCGATCCCCGAGAGGTGGCTTTTGTTGGGTTCGTACCAGCCTCGTTTGATGTAATCGGCCTTCACGTCGTCAGAGGGCCAATCGTATTCCAGTGTGGTCCATTCATGAACAACTTCACCGCGAGGGTCGAGAGCGCCGTTGGTAGATTTCAAACTGACACTTGTTAGTGCTGCAGATGTTCCCATTAAAACTGCCAACGTCAACCACAGCGAAGGGGTGAAGGTCATTGTGACGCCCATATTACTGAGTCTTGGATCTAGAAATGTGAATCTAGAATTGGCGTAAATAAAATAACAAAAAAGCAAGCATGTAGTTATGATTCATTTTAAGTAACACATTTCTTATTTAAATAACCTAAGATAAAATAGTTGAAATAATTTTCTCTCCACAGCACATTGTGTTTAAACCCATCCCAATTTCAGTAAATCTTCTTTTTCACTTCCTATTCAATTTCAATAATGAGATTTACACAATTAGCAATGGGCGCATCCGAATAATTTCGATTGATTTAATTCCTCCTTTTAGACTAAGCTGTGTAAAAAACTTCATTTTAGCATTGTCGCATTTGTAAAAAAAAATTTTTAAACTTGAATTTTTCATGTCCATCAATCCAATTGAATTATGCTTCTCAAACTAGAATAGTTTGTATAGAGAATATTTTTTTACTGCTAATTCAAACCAAATCTTATAGCAGTGTTTGCCAACCTTTTTGTGCCATGCCCCACCTAAGCCTTTCTACAATTATTCTAATGCCCCCCCCCCCCACAATGTATTATATAATAATGTTTAATATTCAAAAATAGGGTTGTTCACTGAAGAAGCTGAAATGATTTTTACAACACTTTTCATGAACGCTTATTTTGAATGCAGTGTTTTCCAACCTTTTTGTGCCAGTCCCCACCTAAGCCTTTTTACAATTATTCTTATGCCCCCCCCCCCCACAATGTATTATATAATAATGTTTAATATTCAAAAATAGGGTTGTTCACTGAAGAAGCTGAAATGATTTTTACAACACTTTTCATGAACGCTTATTTTGAATTAAGACTTTAATTATTCTCCTTTTAAAATACAAGTTAAATCACATAAGATAAGATAAAATAAGATAAGATTCTTTTATTGATCCAAATGAATGGAAATGTTTTATGATTGCATTGCACATTTTCAGTACATAAATAAAACAATTTGAACACAAGACATTTATAATAACAAATTATTTCACTAGAAAGGAAAAAAAAAAGCCATTCAGAGAGTTCTCTAAGCCATATCAGGGAATTATTAGTTCTTATTAAGATTTGTGACTTCAGGGGGAGCACGCTGGTAAATTTGTACAGATTCGGGAACAAAAGAATTTGTATATCTTTCAGTCCTCGCCCTGGAGGAAAGAATTCGTCCCAAACTTGCTGATCCTAAGTATCTGTGATGAAGAGGGTGGGATGTATCATCAAAAATGTGTTTAGTTTTACAAAAAAAACTTATTTCTTCGAATAGTTCTTCCAGTGAAGGATGTTTAGTTTATGTTATGTCTCTAGCTTTCTTGATTAGTCGGTTTATTTGGTGTTTAATATCAGACGTTGAATTCCCACACCAGCAGGTAATACTGAAATTAAGTAGGCTTCCAATTGTTGCACTGTAGAATTAAGTTAACGACTTGTTTGTTTACGACGAAATTGTATAGCTTTTTGAGGTAGAACAGTCTTTGGTTGAATTTCTTATGCAGCATTTGGCCGTGCTAATGCCATGTTAGCTTATTATTAATGGTGACACCTAACTACTTATAAGTTATATGCCTCTACTTTCTCTACACTTTGATTTTGTAATGTTGAGATCTCTAATCTGGTGTTTCCCCCCTCCTGAAATCGACAACCATTTCCTTTATTGTTTAGACATTCAGCTGGAGAAAATTTGCATCGCACCAATTGATAAAGCTCTTAACCTTAACTAAGTTACGGTACAAGCCTTCTCCTTCGTATTTTAACCCAACGGTATCATCAGACGATTTTCTTTTCAAAATCTAGACAGCTCATTTTTTTGAATTGCCCCCCTAAACAATCAAATCCCCCCCCCTTGTGGGGAGTGGGCCCCACGTCGGGAAAGTGGGCCTTAGAGCCCCTATCTCATTCCGCAGAATTCAATCAAAATAAAAATTACGTATAAAAAATCATCAAATAAAATACGTATATATTATAAAGATAAACATTGAAAACTTACGTCGCTGGCACTTAATCCTTTAGAACTGGTAGACCGTGTGGTCTGCTAAAAGCTATAAAAAATAGTTCTGATATTCAACTCTTCTACACTTAAATATATAATTTTTGAAAACCTTTGTATTCATTTTACTTCTATCAGCTCTGGGATAATTTATGGGACAAAGTTTGTCCTGTTTCTTAATTTTTTTTTTTTTTAAACGACCACCTATTCTTTATATGCATGTAAAGGTTGCAGGTTTTTTTTCAGCCTTTTCATATCGGGATGTGTTGATATAAAAATAACAAAAATATAAAATAACAAAGAAATCAGGCCGTTGTTGTTGTTGTTGCTGCTGCTGTTGTTGTTGCCATTGTTGCTGTTGTTGCTGCTGCTGTTGTTGTCACCGTTGTTGCTGTTGTTGCTGCTGCTGTTGTTGTTGC
The DNA here is from genome assembly GCA_964033795.1 of Lymnaea stagnalis. Classification (NCBI taxonomy): domain Eukaryota; kingdom Metazoa; phylum Mollusca; class Gastropoda; family Lymnaeidae; genus Lymnaea; species Lymnaea stagnalis. The sequence continues at coordinate 1,149,068 of CAXITT010000026.1, read as the reverse complement.
CGTTGTTGCTGTTGTTGCTGCTGCTGTTGTTGCTGCTGTTGTTGTTGCTGTTGTTGCTGCTGCTGTTGTTGCTGTTGTGGCTGTTCGTGGTTCTTTTTAATTCCAAAGATATCAAAATAGACCTCTAATCTAATCTCTAAAAATAATAATCTCTATCTCACTTAAGCGTAGGTTTTTGATTGATATTTTTTTTTTCTTTAAATGAGAATTGATCTGAGGGAAACATGTAACCGATTAGTCATACTTCAGATGCTATCAAAGTCAAGGGAGAGGGTGCTATTAACATGAGTAAAATCGCATGGGTCAGTTTGATCAAATGGGGTTAAGATGTCGATGTCCAGGCATAGTTGGGAATATTATTCTTAGTTTTGAGAACAATCTGATTCAATGCTTTTTATAAACTTTTTAGCATTTATATAGCCGTTTGCTCATTACTACTCTAAAAAAATATTTTAAAAACTTTTTTAAAAAAAAAAGACTTTCTTTTAAAAGTCAAGTTTAAATGAATTAAAAATTAGAAATTATACCCTGGTGCCAAGCTGTATCATCCATATGATGCTCCCTGGCGTTATCCAGTGGCGTGGACAGAGGCGATTTGTTGTTGGGAACAAGCTTATAATCCTAGAAGAATAATCCCAGGCCTTGCGGATTTCGTCCTGCGAAGTCTACACAATCCTCACATGCCAACAAAAAAAAAATGATAATAATAATAGGCTTATATATATTTTTTTTTCATAATCGATTTTAAGAAATTGAACATTATTTTCTACCCTTTAATTCATTCAACTCGTCGTTTAAAGAAAGCTTTTTTTTTTTTTTTTTTTTTTTTTTTTTTTTTTTTTTTTTTTTTTTTTTTTTTTTTTTTTTTTTTGTTTTTTTTTTTTTTTTTTTTTTTTTTTTTTTTTTTTTTTTTTTTTTTTTTTTTTTTTTTAAATTTTTGTTTTGTGTTTCCTACTTTTTAGTTTTAAAAGTACAATCTGTAAATAGTCGACAAAAGAAGAACTGACCACGTTCTAAAACATCGATAACTTACAAAAATCCCGGATATAGTGTCTTAAGATCCACACAATTCTTTATTGCCCAATCAACCTTCTTAGTTGTCACTGCAACACACTCTGTGTCATCAACTCAGTTGCGCATGTACAGGGCAGCACGCGGCAAACCCCGTCAATTGCGCGGTCGCCTGGGATAACGATAAGATTACTACAATACAAACTCCGTGGATTTGTGAGTTGGGCGAAAGGCTTCGATAATAAAGAAGAGACAATGACAATAATTTCCTAATGGCAATAAAGTAGTAATCAACGCCCTGGTCTTAATAATACCCCATGGCTCAGATCTGACAGCCCACACAATTAATACGACATCTTCTCCCTCAGATTCGCCTCCTTGTTTATTGATGTCGCACTGTTAGAACACTGTTTCTCGCAAAGGCTGTTCAATGGCTTCGTTTCGTCCAGGCGTGAGCAGTGACAGCCACAAGATCAATCTTTGATACTAGGAGTTAAACCCCACATCGTTAGCTCGCCCTAGCGATGTCGCTGTTGTACATAGGTCTAGTGAGGCTCAATAGCCACGTGATCTTCACCCCTTTTCGCCGACCCCTATTACTAAACTGTGGTGCACAAATAGAACAGTTGCTTTGTCGGTCCTACAAACTGATACTCTTTAAACTGCCAGTTACGCTCTTGTCAAAAATCAAAACATTCAACTGACGCTTTCAAAGTAAAACAATGTCAGCCTGACCTTGCTGTGCAGTGCAGGTTGAAATGAATCTTAATAACCAATAACCGGTTTAAAATCGGGATTCCGAAAAACGTTAAATGATTCCCATCACCACACCCCGACCAGTTTTATTTATTTTTTTTTTAAAGTTTTTAGTTCTAGCATTTGCACGGATTGTGGGCACCATGTTAGATTATTGCCCTTGGGTCAGTCTTTGTGAGGGTTTAATTCTAATTTGTTGTTTCCCTGTTATAATAGTTGAAGTATTCGCTTCCCCTTTTAATACAAAAGAAAAATCAACCCATAACCGGAGTTCAGACGTCACGCATGAAGCTCGCTGCGTGACTGTTTTTTTTTTTTTTTACTCAGTACTATTAATATAAACATGTGGAATTGGAAAAAGGGAGAGGGGGTGTGCTGTTTTGAGGCTGAAGCACGACGCACCAGTAGCAAATATATATATATAATAATAATAATAATAATAAAGTTCATTTCAAAAACACGCTTCATCCCCAAAGGCTCGAAGCGCGGTACAAAGTCAACGAAATACAAATCTATAATTTACCACATTTAAAACAAACGCAACACTCCAAAAACTAATTACTAGCATACATACACACACCAAAAAAAAAAATATATATATATTTCACTGCTGTCTATATATATATATATATATATATATATATATATATATATATATAAGAGATGGTTCTTTATTCGCCAATAAACTCTACAACGTCACTTCTTCATTCCTTCCACTGTCTCTCTGCAACTCACTAACAACAAAACCATAACAACCCATAACGCCATCTCTCATACCCAAATACGTCACAAAAACAAACCACAGAGCAACAGCGACACATTTAATCTCCACACCAAAACACGCGCTCATGGAACAACTCGTTAACACGTACCAGTTACTGGCATTGATTGATATCTAATCTTTTCATGACAAAGAACCGAGGTCCAACAAAAACATTTCTTTCCACTTAACCCGGTACAAGGGGTTTGCTATACATTTAACCAGAGAGACCCAAGGGCCTAGATTTTAGATTTTGTTCTAATCACTTTTAGTTATCTATGTAAATGTTGACACATGATAAAGTAAGGTGATTTTATAATAGTGTGGTCAATAAACTAAAAGAGATATTATTAGTTGTTATAATACTTGGTTCTGACCAAACATAAGAAATATTTATTTTTTTATAAAATTATTTCAACAAGTACACACACAAAATGACGGTACTGAAATAGCAAAGACGAAAAAAAATAATAATAAAAATACACATTTTGCTCAATTTTATTTCTAATTTTTTATTTTTTTTTAGTGGAATTTAATAGCTTTAAAAATAATTTCCAAAAATTTTGTGAAACATTTGAATTAGTTTTATGTCAAAATAGCATGAAATGCGTATCTCCTGAATGCAGAGGCGTAGCCGGGGGGGGGGCAGGGGGGACAGATGTCCCCGGGCGCAAGCTGGTTAGGGGCGCCAAAATGTGCTTTGATATTATATTATTGCTAAAAATAATGGGTTTGAGAGTTGAAAAAAAAGAAAAGGGGGCGCTTTAAAATGAATCTTGTCCCCGGGCGCGAATCTTGTCCCAAGGCACCAAACACCCTCGCTACGCCTCTGCCTCAATGTGTTGTTCACGATTCCTCTCGCTATAGCGCTAGTATGCTGTTGCGAAGCCTTGTTTTATGTATAGCCTTGCTTTCGTCATGCCTGAAGTATTATTATTTCTATGTTGTCCGCTGCATAATTATGTGACTGTCCTTTTTATTATTTAATCACTAGTTGAGGTCAATTTTTGCTAATCTACTTCTTATCCTGTGTAAAAAGATTGCATAATAGGAAGATTATCTAAAACTAGACCTCACCTATTGTAAATGAAAAAGCAGCAGATAAATTATAAATGATGTGTATTATATAATTGTCTAGTGTAATTTTTGCAATTTTTTGTTTTCAAATTCAATCCAGATTGAGTTACTGCATCAATGAATAACTGTGACAACTGTTGACAATTAACTCTTCTACCATTAAAGTCATTATAATAATGTCATAGTTCTTTTAATTGCAAATCTCATATTTAATACAGTTTAATAGTGAAGTGTGTTTAGATTAAATTTTAATTAGATGTTAATTTTTTTTAAATTGTTCGAAAGTGTGACGTACTTTAGGGGGGGGGGGGGGGGGGGGTCCGAGTTTTGTGACAGGGGGGGGGGGGGGTTGAAAATGGTCAAAAGTAGCGTGACTTATTTTATTGGGGGGGGGGGGGTCGGTGTCCGAGATTTGTGACAGGGGAGAGGGGGGATTGAAAATGGTCAAAAGTAGCGTGACTTACTTTATGGACGGCCGTTTGTGCATTTGGATGATGATGATAATAGGTAACATTTCGTATTTAAGGGATAGACAACTGTAGTAATACACGAACTTTACCATGCTATAAACTGTTTGACTATTCTCCCTTGAATTGTGGTATTTTATTTTTAAAATGAGCAGTTAATTTAGTTTGGTCTCAAATGTGACAGTGCTACCTGTTCATAAAATATATAATTTTTATGTCCAAGTTTATGTTTAGAGAATTAGGTTTTAAGTAACGTCTTTGCATTTCGGGACACTTCACTTTCACCTGTGCAGTATTCAGCATTATTATGCTCTTTGGTACTCATTGGTAGTCTATAGACTAGTCTATTATAGTTTTAGCAATATTCACCTGGTTTTTTTTTTAAAGTAGATTATACGACGTGATTTTTTCTTTTATTTTGTCTGCTCTCACTTTTTTAATAAGCAGATACGTTTATTTATACCCCCCCACAATATATGTATATATATATATATATATATATATATATATATATATATATA
>CAXITT010000026.1:1119914-1144176 GCA_964033795.1 Lymnaea stagnalis | reverse complement strand
CATAGAAAATATAATGAGGGCGCACATATATATATATATATATATATATATATATATATATATATATATATATATGAAGAGCTGATTTTCAAAATGTCATAGGCCTATATCCATTTTTGGGGTTTTAAGATATTCAACATTTTACAAAAAATTACAAATTGCTTTTAGAAAATTAAATCTTTTTTAACCAGAATAAAATAGGAATATAATGTGTAAATAAAAATTAACATAATTAAAGTAGGGTGACCATATCATGAACTGGAGAAAACGGGACACTCCCAATTTGGATTTGGGTTGGGGTGGGGGATACCCTCCAGCTAAAAAGGGGTCCGGGGGCCTCCGCCGGAAACTGTTTAAATGTGCTCATTTTAACTATTTTGAGACCTAGAAATCTTTTTAAATTTACCTTCACTTTTGCAATTTAATTTAAACTTTGAGACATATCATAAACGAAAACAATAATTTTGCAGTGAATACTTAAACTATTTATTTATACATATTTTTACAACATAATAAGTTAATAAGATCTATGGCAGCGACACTGTCGTTTACGCAGCGTCGGCAGAGTGGTGGAGGGGGGGGGAGTGCAGCCATCACGCGAGTCCACATCATTACTGGCACTGGATACACAGCTTGCCAAAATATTACTTGAATTTATATTATAAATTAGGAAGTTTTAGTGATTTGAAAATGTGTTTGGTTTTAGAAACGGGACATTTATGTGTCCCGAGAGACTTTTTCGGGGCACCGGGTACGATCATGAAAAAACTGGACAATCCCGTTTTTACGGGACATTTGGTCACCCTAAATTAAAGGAACCTGGTTTGCTTTACAAAAAGGTAAGGCTTTTTGGTGTGTGTGTTTTTTTTTAATGGTGGATACCGCGTTTTTAAAGAACTCTTGCATTGCTAAGAGTAACTTAAATTTACATAAGTCATTATTTTTAAACTTTGACTCTAAATAACGAGCCATTGCATTTGATTTTGGAACATTTTGTGGCGTAGACATTGTTTTGTTTTTTTGTTTTTTTCAAAATTAAACGCTAACCTAAGCTTGCTACGTTATTTTTAAAAAAATACATTACAACTTATGAGTTTACCTTTTAAAAAATGTATTAGTAAATATTTTCTTTTTTGTTACCAACGTTATTATTTTGGTTTGCTAATGAAATATTTTTAAAGAAATATATTTCAACGAATATTTTAAGAACGTTTATATTTTATCTTTATTATATGTTTTATTAATTTAATACTTTAAATAATTTTAATCACTGTTTGAAATATTCTTAAAAATGACTTAAGGAAAAAAAAATGAGAATGTTCTTTTCGAACTTTTCGAAGACATATTTAAGCTGGCGTTATTTTACTTTAAACCGGATACTGTAAATACATGCGCATACACATTCACAACAGAGTGAAATACTTGAAAGCAAAATTAACAATATTGTAACAAAAATTACAATATTTCTTTTTTTTAAATTACATATCAAACCTCCTGCCACACTGAAGAAGTTAAATCATACATTAATGATATGGGAAAACCCAAGAAAGGGGCCAAAGCCCACGACGAGGACTAGTAAGTCTAATTTGCCATACCCAGACTTCACTTTTATTAAACTTTTATTTATAAGTATCAAGTAGTAATAACTTAACTTACTTTTAGTTTACTTGTATATTTTATGAATGACTGATCTGTACGCGGTAATCTACCACTTGAGCGTCGGCCAAGAAAAAATCCTGCTGTTCCTGTTTGAAGGGCTATTTAAACATTAATAGACAATTTTTTTTTAAAATTAGAAAAACTATAACATTTTTTTTGAAATAGAAGATAATGTGTGAACATCGAATTATGCATAGTTCTCCTCCAAGTTGACAATGAAGTTTAAAAAAATATAATTAATAATTGCCACGAAAACGGTTGTGGTACATGAATCCACGTAAATATGAAGGGGAAAGATCACCGGCGCTTCTTGTGCCAAACTGTCTTTTCAGTTTACGCTTTCTGAGCATTCACGTTTTCCACATTCTGTGTGTGGACATCCGCGTTATCTGGATGAAAAAAAAAATAATTGTAGTCTCTTTTTCTTCCTGGCATATTGGTAGCTTGGCAGTAACAATTATTTAAATGTATTAGTATTGTGCTATATAACTTTATAGTCTCTACACAGAAGCAAAATTATTAACAGACTCCAATGTAAGAATAGTTGTTTAAATAGCCCTTCCAACTGGAATAACTGGATTTTTTTCTTTGCCGACGCTGAAGTGGTAGATTACCCTCTACGCTACACATAAACTTGATGACTTGACTACACTAAATTCCTTCCCCAACCTACAGAGCGCAACTATCTTAATCTATCACGTTTACGTTAAACTCTCATGATGATATCCTAACTTTAACTTATCGTAACTTATGATTTCTTTACCAGTTAAAGTCATGTATCAAATTTAATAAAAAATTAATGAATGCCTTAACTCTTTTGATGCGGAATTTTTTCATAGATAAAATGTAGATTTTTTTCGAAGAGTGAAAAAGAGTGAGAGGTTGGGTTTATTACAAAAAATTTTTAAATATTATTTTTTGATTTATAAGACTAAACTTGGTATCAAATGAAAGATAATTAATTGAAAGGACTATATGTTTGTAAGCTTATTTCTTCAGTTTGAATAAAATAAGTTGCAGAAAAGAACCATAAAATGTGAAAACATTTTATGCCACTAAACCATTTTTCCCCAACCCTATGCCTATGATGTATGCATACCTCATCTTCACTTCTATAACTCAAATCCTCTAAAACTACTACTATCAGAATCGTGCAATGGATCTAAATATAAATCATCTTCACTATCAAAAGAAATAGTATAAATTATAACAATTACAAAGCTTTTTGAGCTGTTTATCTTCTAGGAAACTTATTCACCTACTAGGGCCTAGAGTAGGCATAGCAACAGTAGAAAAAAAAAAGCGAAGAAAATCATTAAAATAATGCTTCAAATGACAACAAATAAACCTTGGTTTCACTTATAAACAATGAAGTACCATTCTTCTATGTAAAAGTTTATCCAAGAAATAGCAAAAAATCCAACATGATATTGAAACAACACACAGAACGTTGGTCCCTGCTTTTGAGAATGGCGGATGAATGCAGTGTGTGTTGTTCCACATCGAAAGAGTTACAAAATTTTCAAATGAAATAATCGAAAAAATCACTGCACTGACTGTGAGTTGAGAAGATATTTAATTAATTAAATCTCTTCTCAACTCGCAGTCATTGCACTGTTAGTGTTCTTTTCAGTTATTTCATTTGACAATTTTTTAGGCTAGCATATCTATTATCGAAGTGACTATTTGGTCCCCGGAAAAGAGTGAGAGGTTGGGTTTATACGATTAAAAAATTATTTTAAATATCATTGTTGGGTTTGTAAGACGAAATATGGTATCAAATGAAAGATAATTGGACTTTATGTTTGTAAACCTTCTTCAGTTTACCGAAATAAACTACCACAAATGAAATCTGAATAACATTTAGTCTAAAGGGACTAGTGTTTGAATAGCCCTCTAGACTAAATGCATGTACTTTTTTTTAATGCTTAAAATAAACATGTCTTACTTGCAGAATTTAGTGAATTTTCTGATTGTTACTGTTAAGCCTAAATAAATCTTAACAAACCTTTGAATAAGGTTCGGTGTGAAATACTGCATAAAATATTCCACCTTTTTGCATATTTCAATGCTTCTTATTTTTAACCATTCGTAGGGGTCACACAAAAAATTGCCATAAATGACAGAACACCATAAATTATCATGGGAAGCCGCCATTAAAATGGCAAGATGAACAAGAAATGTGAGAATTAATTCGATGAGCTTGAACAAAGACCAGCCAGCTAATCTATAGGCTTATATTTTTGGTGTGATGAATCAGCTATTGTTCACCATTCGGCTTTAACAAGCCATCTCATGAGGGTTAATTAAATTAAAGCAAATATTTTACTTTTCTATACATTTTTAACTATAAAACAATGAAAGTAATTTTGTTGAACATATTTGTGGCCCATTTTGTACCAGAACATACATCTGCAAATCTCTTGCTCTACTATCAATCATATGCTTTTCTCTTTTTTCCCACTGCTCCATTGTTCCTTTGATGTCTAAAGCAACTCTAACCTGATACTTCACTTAAGTTTTTTTATTCATCACATACTTAAAGTATCCACAAAGCTGAATAAGATATATTTCTTTTGTATATTTAAATCACTTGTGTATCAAGTCATAAATTAAAATATGATGTAATTGCATTCAAATAATCCAGATTGAGAGGAGGGATAAAGAGAATTGGATACAAGTGTAATGATATGTTTGTTTTATGGCACAGCCTCATATTTAAGTGCTTATTATTGTTTGTTTTTTTAATTTAAAAACCTTGTCCGTTCCACTGCCTTATTTCTTTTAACTTTTTATTTCTATCTTTAATTGGGTCTAACCTACATTTAAATACATTCCCAATAATTTATATTAAAAGTCCTACTGTGAGACTCAATGGTCACACTCTGTCAAGAATAAAGATCTTCTTTCTCTGCTTTTAGTTCAAACTTATAGTTTGAATGGTCAGAGTAAATAGCATTATTAAAAAAAAAACAAGTTCAGATTAATAAGCAAGGCTTAAGAATTATGTTGAACTACAAATAAAAACAAAATAACAAAGCTGGGTTCAGGGATCATAGGTCAGCCATTCAAGTAGGAACTAAAAAAAAATCTTGTTCACAATTTCAAGTTTAAGATATACGCAATCTCAATTCGTTTTCTATTTTTCTATTATGACTTATCCTTGAAATCATTGATTAATTTATGAAATTCTTTTTTAAAAATTTGTTTATAGTGAGGACAATGAGGAAACTAAGACCGAACAGGTGGAAAAGAAACCTCCACAAGAATCTTCATCAAACCAACCTGGCAAAAAGGACAAGAAGAAGAAAAAGGGAAAGGCTAGAGGAGATGATGAAGAATGGTATTATATGATAACCATAAAAAAAAACATAACACTTCCTTAATTTATCTTATCTTTTTATTTTTTTCAAAGTAACCACAAGTCATTGAAAATAAGGGGGATGAAATTGTAGCAATTACCAGTAACAACTAGACTACATTTTAATTTCTTTTAAATGTGTTTTAAATTTAATAGATGGGGAAAAAATGTCATAGCTTTGGGCAAATTTTTGTTTCTGATTAGGGAGATTGAGAATGACCTGAAAGCCCTCTCGCTTGAGGCAAATGGTGGAATTTCAGATGATGTTGATGCCATACCAGAACCTGTTATCAACAAAAAGAAGGTATTTCAATTTATTCAATTTAAGATTGGGGGGGGGGGGGGGTGGGGGAGGGGGTGTGTGTGTGGAGATGATGATCCTTTAGCTAAGTTCAATTGTTTCCATCATCTATGGTTGTTTGTGGTTGTCAAGGAATGTCATCTATGACCATCTTCATGACATAAACATTTACACATATACCAAGCTATTTTATACAGCTTACTTTTAATGTTAGAGAGACAAACTAGTGATAGTAATATCAGATCTGACTGAGGTCCAGATTTACATATTTATTTATTTTTTACTTGTTGGTTTTAACACATTTTCAGGAAAAGAAGAAAACTAAAGGAATGTCAGCATTTCAGTTGCTTGATGAACTGGATGACATGTTGGATACAAAGAGTAGCAAGAGCAGTGAGGTACGTTTTGTTGTGTAACAGCTTTATGAGAAAAATTAAACTTTGTTGGAAAAGTTTGGGGGGGGGGGGTGTAAGTTAAAACAGCCACTTTTATGAGGCATATTTTGACTATGACAGAGGAACGTAACACTATAATGTTGTTTATTGCTCCATTCAAATGGATCAGCTTGAAAACTAAAACAATAATTTTACAGACGTTAGTTAACTGCAACTTTCAAACTGATGGAAGCTAAAGCATTGGTCAGTTTAAGCAGACTTGTTTACCCTCAAACCCTTAAAATCGTACAATATCATAATATAATCATTCAATACATTCTCTCTATAAAGTGCTGTATAATTATAATGTATACACCTCAAAATCGTACGTTGTACGCCAAAATCGTAAGAGTAAACAGGTCTGGTTTAAGTCCCCATTTGCAACCACATCTTTTCATAGTTGATACCTATTTTTTTAAAGCATTTGGCATCTTCATCCTAAAATATATATTTATGTCTTTCTTGTATCTTTTTGACACTTATGTTGTCCTTCAGGATGAAAAGGAGGAGATTGTGCTGGAAACTGTAACAGCAGAGTCTAACAAACCCAAAAAGAAAGAAAAATCTAAAAAGAAAGAAAAGGAAAAGCCCAAGAAGCAAGAAGATGAAGACATAGATGCCATCATGGCCAGCTTAAATGAAAAACCAACTGAGAAGAAGAAAGGGAAAAAGTCTAAGAAACAAGAAGAAGCACCAGTAGAGTCAGTTGAAGACAGCCCACCTGTGGAGGTGCAAGAGGTGCCAAAGGTTGAGCCTAAAGTTGTGACTATTGATGATTATGACCAGGACGACGAGTTTGACAAGAAAAAGAAGAAGAAGGGGAAAAAATCCAAGGAGGCGCCAGAGGTTTCGGAGGAGGCAGAAAAGGAACCAGGAGACGAGGAGGAAGACGATGAAGGGGGTGACGAGGAAGGTGGTACAGTTAAAACTGCTGCACAGAAAAGAAAAGAAAAGAGGGACAGAGAAAAGCAGAAAAAGCTATTGGTAAGGAAATAAGTAAAACAATGTTATAGCATAGGATGATTTTTTAAATATTATTTACCATTGTACAGTTGTCACAACTTTTTATAGCCAAAATCTTGTGTAATAAATTTAAATGGGTATTATTCAAAAGTTTAGTTGTGAGAAGTATTTTTTTTTTATAGTTACCAGTAATTATTTCCAGTTTTCTGTTGTGGAAGTGGAATTTACATTTCGAACTCTCGTGGTTGTACACATTCATGTTGATATAATTTATATGGCAAAGTCCCGTGGTTGTCCACATTCATGTTTTTATAATTTAATATAATATAATTTAAAAATAAAACCAAGTGAAGGGCTCATTAATATAATAGCATCCTCTTCTTCTGTACACATCATATGACACCTTTTAAATTCACTTTGATGTTAGTTGGATTGAAGTTAGAAATGCCAGTTCATGGTGATGCATCTGGGTGAAGTCGCATCGGTCGGATAAGTGGCTATCAGTTTTATCCATAACTTTAATTTATGTCTGATAGATGATCATACCCTCAGATTTATGGTATCCTTTTTTTCTCATTATTTTCTCTAGTGTATTGATGTTTTCAGGGAATCTTGTGTAAAAACAGCATCACATGTCCTTAACTATTAAATTTTTGGGGGGTTTTTATACAGGAAAAACAAAAGCAGCAGAAAAAGGGAAAGAAGGAAGACGGGGAAGCTGTGAAAAAGGATGAACCAGCCGCCAAGAAAACAGAGGTGCCTGACAAGGCAAAGAGCAAGGAGGGAGCCTCCAGTAGAGAGGGTTCTGTGAGCACGGAGGGGCTAGCGGAGGCCAAAGAGGGAACTCCAGATGTTGAAGAGGAGAAGGAAGGTTAGTGCCCTTTGCCTGCTAATCAAAGCTAAAACAATCCAGAGTTCTTGTGCTTACTCTCACTGTGTAGGATGGGTGGAGGGAACATAAAAGATTGTGTGTGTTTTAACAATGGCCGGAACATGACGATGATGGATGAAAGACAATAGTTAAAAATTTGAATGAGAACTCCTCCACTTAAAAGCAAGCCAACCTCTTACATAAGAGGTTTAGTTCTGAACAGTACATTAGTAACAATTTATTTTTAACTGTAAATTTTGATAATAGAATATGATCTTTAGGTTTGAGAAAGTATACCAGCATCAGAATTTCTCTCTCGCTCTCTCTCTCTCCTCCCCCCCCCCCAAACACACACACATACAACACAGCATAAAATCAAATCATAAATATTTGAGTTAACTTCATCCAACAATTGCTGATGGCAAAGCTAATCATTGTTATTGTTTTGTTTGCTCGGAATTGAAAATTGGTTTCAGAATCCCCTTATTAAATTGGTGATGTTACATTGATTAATCAAGAATTTGAACACCTGTCATTTGTTTTATATTTCAGAAGAAGTTAAGGATGGAAAGAAGAAAAAAAAGAAGAAGGGAGAGAAAGAAGAAAAAGAGAAGGCAAAGCCAAATAAGAAGGTAAACTTCATGACATGCATACTAAGAGTTTTATTTGGGGTTTGTTGTAGTTTTGTATTGAGGGGGTTCTAAGTCTTGGGTCCCTAGCACTGTTTGGTGCAGTAGTGCATACTAAGAGTTTTATTTGGGGTTTGTTGTAGTTTTGTATTGAGGGAGTTCTAAGTCTTGGGTCCCTGTCACTGTTTGGTGCAGTAGTGCATACTAAGAGTTTTATTTGGGGCTTGTTGTAGTTTTGTATTGAGGGAGTTCTAAGTCTTGGGTCCCTGTCACTGTTTGGTGCAGTAGTGCATACTAAGAGTTTTATTTGGGGTTTGTTGTAGTTTTGTATTGAGGGGGTTCTAAGTCTTGGGTCCCTAGCACTGTTTGCTGCAGTAGTGCATACTAAGAGTCTTAGTGGAGTTTTTAGTAGTTTTGAATTGAGATTGTCCTAAGTCTTGGTTCCCTCATACTGTTTTGTGCACAATAGGTGAATGCATATTTTTTCTAACATTTCTTTAATGATACAATGAACAGCAAATAATAAACACAACTATCACATTTAACATGCTTGTTTTTTTCCAAGATTGCTCTTCTGAAAGAACATTTGAAGAAAATTCAGGAGGAGGAGCAGAAAGCAAAGGAAGAAATGGAAAGGCAGAGGCAACTGGAGGAGGAGAGAATTCTCAAACTTGAAGAGGAGGTAAGTCATAACAAATAGATGTGCCTCGAAGGGCGCAAAGTGAGAATAAAATTGAAATATATCTTTTTAATGTAAAAACTTTCTCTCAGATTATTGGTAATGATTGTTTGCTGCACTTGGCTGATCACTAGGGGGTTGTGAGTTTAAGAGGATTGCTGCACTTGGGTGATTACTAGAGGGTTGTGAGTTTAAGGGGGTTGCTGCACTTGGGTGATTACTAGAGGGTTGTGAGTTTAAGGGGGTTGCTGCACTTGGGTGATCACTAGAGGATTGCGAGTTTAAGGGGGTTGCTGTACTTGGGTGATTACTAGAGGGTTGTGAGTTTAAGGGGGTTGCTGCACTTGGGTGATCACTAGAGGGTTGTGAGTTTAAGGGGGTTGCTGCACTTGGGTGATCACTAGAGGGTTGTGAGTTTAAGGGGGTTGCTGCACTTGGGTGATCGCTAGAGGGTTGTTAGTTTAAGGGGGTTGCTGCACTTGGGTGATTACTAGAGGGTTGTGAGTTTAAGGGGGTTGCTGCACTTGGGTGATCACTAAGGGTTGTGAGTTTAAGGGGGTTGCTGCACTTGGCTGATCACTAGAGGTTGTGTGTTTAAGGGGGTTGCTGCACTTGGGTGATCACTAGAGGGTTGTGAGTTTAAGGGGGTTGCTGCACTTGGGTGATCACTAGAGGGTTGTGAGTTTAAGGGGGTTGCTGCACTTGGGTGATAACTAGAGGGTTGTGAGTTTAAGGGGGTTGCTGCTCTTGGGTGATTACTAGAGGGTTGTGAGTTTAAGGGGGTTGCTGCACTTGGGTGATCACTAGAGGGTTGTGAGTTTAAGAGGATTGCTGCACTTGGGTGATTACTAGAGGGTTGTGAGTTTAAGAGGATTGCTGCACTTAGTGATTACTAGAGGGTTGTGAGTTTAAGGGGGTTGCTGCACTTGGGTGATCACTAGAGGGTTGTAAGTTTAAGAGGGTTGCTGCACTTGGGTGATCACTAGGGGTTGTGAGTTTAAGAGGATTGCTGCACTTGGGTGATCACTAGAAGGTTGTGAGATTAAGAGGATTGCTGCACTTGGGTGATCACTAGGGGTTGTGAGTTTAAGAGGATTGCTGCACTTGGGTGATCACTAGAAGGTTGTGAGATTAAGAGGATTGCTGCACTTGGGTGATCACTAGAGGGTTGTGAGTTTAAGAGGGTTGCTGTTGGCTGAAACATTCATTAGTTTTGTTTAGTCTTCAGTAAAGCCTCACCCTGCTGTCTTTACTCCTATGGGGTAAGTTTGCGTATTTCAATCTGTTGTGTGCAGCAATTGAAATTGGTTGAAAATATTCTGCTTCATAATCTGCTAAATTATAAATTTAATAATGAATAATTTGTTGTTTTTTTTTCTCCACAACTTTTAGAAACGCCTTGAGGAAGAGAGAAAACTGAAAAAGAAGATGAAGAAAAAAGAAAGGGAGGAACGGTTAAAGAAAGAAGGGAAGTTCCTGACAGAGAAGCAAAAACAGGACAAGCGAAGGCTGGAGCAAATGCTGGAAGTTATGAAAGGGGCAGGTAAGCTGTCGAAGCAAGGGTTATCCGGCCATGCTGATTATTATTGTTACATGAAAATCATGCGCTGGATGGATAAACACACAATTATTAAACCAACAAGAGTCTCAGTGATCTAAATACATTGTATAGAATTTTTAATTGGGGTGATGGAATAGCAAGACCTGGCACTTTCAAGATTCCTTTTACTTTCAAAGAATAGTTTGTATCTGAGAGGACAGCAAGAGGACCTCATTCCTCTTGCTGTCCTCTCGGTTACAACATTTCAGCTAAATTAAAATGCTTATATTTGTGTTAGTCTTTGTTTGTACGCTGAAGAAGGCTATGTGCAGATGCTTTTGTTGTTTAGCTGTGTCCTTTTAGAATCAGGTTTTACCACACCTTGTTGCAACACATTTCCTTCTACCTAAACCTAATAGCCGTCTCTCCCCCATTATTATCATTGTAAATTTTTTTTAACTCACAGGAGCCGAGTTACCCAGCAAGGAAGATGTACCAAAGAAGAGGCCAATATACCAGAAGAAGAAAAAACAACAAGGTAAATATAGTCCAGGAGTTTTACTTTGATCAAATTGTGCTGTCACAATTGAATTGCATAAAGGAAATAGAATAGAATAATATTTTAACATCTATGGTGTGAGACCTATATTAAAAGTGTCATTAAATTTTACTATACCATAGGGTGTCACACTGCAGTATTATTGTTCAGTGGTCCTAGGCTTAACCCCTTCCCTTAATATTTTGGTGGCGTGTCTGAAACGTTCAAATTGTTTAAAATAAAGATTTTATTCCTTTTTAGGATACTATGGGAAATAGAGTTTCATCCTACCGAATTTTCATGCCAAGTAACGATTCCTTGAATGAATTAAGTTCGTGGTATGAGGGCCCCTTAGTTTTTGTTTTATCTTAACTTTCATTATGGTACGATTGCCCCATATTATTAGTTTAATCCTTACTATCAACATTTCTGTGTGATCACCTTTTCATCAGGACAAGCTGGGGGAGACCATGCGGAAAAGTCTCCCTCCCCCACAACACCGACCTCTCCCACAGAGATTGATGTTGTTTCATCCCTGCATGAAGTTTCCAAGGCCACTGAGGTGGAGGAGGCAGAGGAACAGATGGAAGCTGAAGAGCAGGTGGCAGAGGAGGAGCAAGAGGAGACGGACGAGGTCAAAGAGGCATGGGATGCAGAGAGTGACAAAGAAGATGAAGATGAAAAAAGTAAGAGAATAGTATCCGATATTTACTATTTCATTTGCATTTATTAACCACTTCGCTACCGGTCATGATCACCCACTTTCAATTACCAAGGACGTCACATTGTCGTCTAAACAAAGCGGCAATGCACTTTGCTGAAATACCAAGGACGTCATATTTCAATGCAATATATTTCTTTATTTGT
This sequence comes from Lymnaea stagnalis, assembly GCA_964033795.1. NCBI lineage: Eukaryota > Metazoa > Mollusca > Gastropoda > Lymnaeidae > Lymnaea > Lymnaea stagnalis. The sequence goes on along the minus strand of CAXITT010000026.1, from coordinate 1,132,334 downwards.
TAATATATAGAGAAGTTAAAAAGCGAATCCGATAAAGGGTGGGAAAATACTGAAAATTTATTTTTTTTTTTTTTTGGTTACTTTTTTTTTTTTCCTGATTCAGCAGTTTTTGTTGCCCAAAAAAACCAGCGGTAATGAAGGGGTTAATTTGTATGTAATTTATACGTGAAAGTTTAGTTTGTTTTAAGGTTAATTGATATTGCTGTCAATGCAATATATTTCTTTATTTGTTAATATATAGAGAAGTTAAAAAGCGAATCCGATAAAGGGTGGGAAAATACTGAAAATTTATTTTTTTTTTTTTTGGTTACTTTTTTGTTATTCCTGAGTCAGCAGATATTGATGCCCAAAAAAACCAGCGGTAATGAAGGGGTTAATTTGTATGTAATTTATGCGTGATAGATTAGTTTGTTTTAAGGTTAATTGATATTGCTGAGATGAAGCTGAAATCTTTGGTTTTGCAACTTGAACAATTACCCAGAACATATTTTTCTTCTTGTATCTGACTGGGTAGTGTTTTCAGTTTAGTGGCAATGACATTTTCTCTATTGGTAGGCTGAAAAATTTGACTTATTGTTAACTCTTACCTTGGCTAAGCTTTTAATATTTAGATGTAAATAACTTTTTTATTTCATTGCAACTGCAGAATCTCTACCAGTTAAAGTAGAAGTGAAGGCGAAGGAACCAGAAAAGAAGGTTGTGGAAGAAATTAAAAAAGAAGAGGAGGAGGAAGAAGAAGAGGAAAGTGAATCAGAGAGTGAGGAAGAAGATGAGAGTAGTGAGGATGAGGACTCTGAATCAGACGATGAGGAACTTACACCAGCTGAACGAGGAAAGGAGAAAGTCCAGGCTAGTTGCTTTTTTGTTTTACTAAATTCTGACAAAGTGTTATTTATTTAGTTGAGATTTTTGTATTTCAAAGAGATATTTATTATCACTTAATAATTTTTCTGTATTAAATTTTTTTGTTGATTTCAAAAATGCGGAAAGAAATGAATTCTTAATGGGTTTTTTTTTTTAAATTAAAATTCCAAAAGTGTTAATAAATTTTTTAAGTAGTCTTTCATTAATAAGGCAATACTTTTATACAAGTCAACAAGCACCCTCAAAATACTCCATGTATTGATTCAAACTAGTGACAATCATTTTGTGATTATGCAAAAACTTTCCCAACAATAGAAAGGTGGAACTTGCACACTTAAGCCATTTAACACATGAAATCTTTTTTTTTTTTTTTAAATCCATTTCTCAACAGAAGCGTGCTGAGAAAGCTCAAAAGGAAAGAACAGTGGAAAACCTCAGGGCCCCTGTTGTTTGTGTACTTGGTCATGTGGACACAGGCAAGACCAAGATTTTGGATAAGGTAAGTCACTTTTTTTCTATTTTTATTTACATGGGTACCATTCATTTTTCTTTGGATTCAGGAGGTTTATTTAATGTTCTCTTCTGTGCTTTAAAAAAAAAACAAACTGATGTTATTCAATGATTGGTTTTGCTATTATTTTTTTTAATGTTTGTGTGATCTCTGAATTTATTGTTCCTGACTGTTTCTTTCCAGTTGCGTAGAACAAATGTTCAAGACAATGAAGCTGGAGGGATCACCCAGCAGATTGGAGCCACCAACGTCCCGAAGGATGCTATTGTAGACAAAACTAGGATGTGCAAGGAGGTACAGGAGGGGAAATAGATAAGCTAACTGAATAATATTTTTAATACTTACTGATATGAGTTGTTGTGTGTAATTCTGTTTTTATGAAGTATATAAAGCAAAAGTCTGCTAGTTTCTTTTTCACTGAGTTCAGTTTAAAAACACAAAAATGTAGAAATATGTGCATTGCATTGCTTAGTCATTTTCAAAAAAAAATTTACCTACAGTTTGCCAAGCAAGAACTTCGACTACCTGGTCTTCTGATTATCGACACACCTGGCCATGAATCTTTCAGGTAAGCTTGGTTACAGTTGTTACCACATGGGACCACTATTTATTTATGGAATGACTACAACCATCAATTTTTAAATGGGCAAATTATGTGCTAAGAAGACCACTTTTACTACTAGAAGAACAAAGAGCAAGGATGAGGGAAATCCTTGAAGTTGAAAGAGTTGATGGGGAAGAATCATGAACAGATCTACAAAACAATAAAAAATGTCCTTATTATGGCTCATTTCATTGGCTCACAAAAATTACAAAATTATGACTCATTGGATTGGCTCACGGCATAATGTCATTTCATCAGTAAACTTAATTGACCAACAATGATGATGATTAAAATAAATGCAGGTAATCCAAAAAACTAATGTTACTTGGTGCACCTCTTCAAAGATAATAAAAGCTAATGAATATATTATTTCACAAAACCATTGCTGGTGCTTTAAATCAACTACAATCTTTACCTCTGAACGTTTAGTCAAGCGTGGCCTGTGATTCACATCAGGTGTAGTATCATTACCTTATAAAAGAAGGTTTGTCCAATCCCAAAAAATCCTATTTGGTGTTTTTGTTCAATCCTATAATAAACACAAATGCCTCTTAACAACCAGTTTTTTTGCTGTAACCAACAACAATAAAGGCCAAAGTTTTCATATTTTTACCTGTATCCCATCTCTAGACTAAATGTCCAATCTGTTTTATTTTAAAACTAGCCATTTGACGTCTCTCTGCTTTTCATTCGGCAAAATCTTCTAAAATGTTATTAGCGTACATGCAAATTTAGGGCCCTGTCAAAGACACTTCACTTAAGTACCAACCAAATTATTATTATTTTTTTTTAATTTCTATGAAAAATCCAGTTATAAAAACTCATGTAAACATGGATTTGGGCTCATCACCGTTTCAGTTAATATTCGAGCTGGGCCAAGTAAAAAAATCATGATCTTAAAACCAAAACAACTTATTAAAAAGGGTATTCACCGATGCCAAAGTAAAATAAAATAGTATCCCATTCCAAAAGGGGCCAATATAGTTATCACTAAGATAAGGGCACTTCAAAAATCATAAAAATAAATATTCAAATTAAATTTTAAAATGTAGCCCATTAAAATGGGATGGAATTTGCAAAGATTTTAAATTTAAAAGCCTGTTAAATGTTTACTATTCGGACCCCTGGTTCCAAATGAACTTCGTCTCTTCATGTTTTACAACAGTAAGTATTTTTAGGTTGGATAACGAACAAACTTCATTTCTATAAAATGTTCCATTAAGATCGGTTAACCAGGGGGACACAAAAATTTGGATATTATTTTTATTTTGAAATACGCTGATATTTTAAAGTGATTATGAAATGTATTTTTACCAAGTTTGGCCTAGATGCAACAATTTACATAGAAGTTTTCATCGTATCCTAAGCCTTCCTTTAATAGTTATTTGATAGCACACCTTTCTGAATAAAAACTTATTAAAACTGTTTACACAAAAAGTAACTTAACTTGAACGTCCCTCAAGTCAATTACAAATAATCTTTTTATTTACCATTTACAATTTTTTGTATAAGGGAATTATGGCCAAACTTTCCATGTCAAATTCGGTGGCCATCCATTGTTAGGTTTTCTTGTGATCAATTGACCCATTTAAAACATAGTCACAGTTCATTTTTGTAGCAGTAGACTCAATAGCTTGGTAATGTATTCTTTTTAATATACCTAGGAAAAATATAAATACTATAATTGAACTGAATATATAAATATAATAATATAATATACTATAATTGAATTGTATTGAAAAAAAATCATGTAGACTCAAATGAAATTTATTCCGTTTAAATTTAAACTTGAAAATCTTAATGAGCATAATAAATCTCTGAATAACAAGCTTTGTTCTTTTTAAGACAAGGAAATGTAACTGCTTAATCATCACTATTACAAGGCAATACTCAATGTCACTGTAGTCAAATACAATCTGGCTCAATTTTGTTATATCTGCAAGGCCTGTTAATAGAAAAAGGATAATTCACAATGCAATAATATGTTAAGTATTTTTTAATTATGAACTATACTTTTATGATATATAATAATTACAATTACATGATTTATTGAATATTTATTTTCTCAGTAATCTCAGAGTGCGGGGCACCTCCCTGTGTGACATTGCTATTCTAGTCATTGATATCATGCACGGCCTTGAACCACAAACTATTGAGTCCATCAACCTGCTCAAAGAGAGGAAAACACCTTTTGTTGTTGCTCTAAATAAGGTATAGTCAGTGTAACCAGATGACATTAGAAATTATCTCCTTTGGCTCAGCCAAGGTATATACCAAGTTTATTTTACAAATTCTATTTTGCTATACTTCCAATGCAAATAATTACAAATCAAACCAGAAAAGAACAATTCTAATTAAAATATTTATTTAATAGTAAAATATTCCTTGAAATTATTTTTTTTTATGGTCTGTTTCATTTTTTTTTTTTAAACTCCTTGTGGATAATAATGACATCTTTTTGTTGAGTGTCAATATCTACCGCTGATGTGAGGGGTCTAGGTTTTGAAGAACTCTATATCACAAAGATACAGTTAATCTATCACACGGATCAGATCACATTATGTTTGACTTTGTGGTGCACTCCACTATTTTCCGACTGAAAATTGTTTTTAACTGAAGTTGATTTCGCCAAAGAGAAAAAGCCTTCATTACAAATGAGCATGTACTAAACTTGAATTTGCTCTCTCTACTTCTCTTCACTGTGCTCTCTCAGCTGCTCTTTTCTGTGCTCTCTCTACTTCTCTTTGCTAAGATCTCTCTAATTCTCTTTGCCTCTGCTCTATCTACTTCTCTTTGCTGTGCTCTCTCTACTTCTTTTTGCTGTGCTACTTGATGCACCCTGCTCTATTCCTTGTTCTCTATATTTTTGCCCATTTCTGGTTATGTTCCTGTTACTTCATCTAATCCCCATTAATCTAATGCCTATAAATATTGATTTACTTGTCTAGATTGACAGATTGTACCAGTGGAAGCCCCAGCCCAATGCCGATGTCCAGAACACAATAAAGAAACAATCTCCACACACCAAGGCTGAGTTTGATGACAGGGCTCAGAAAATTATTGTCCAGTTGGCTGAAGAGGTGAGTCTGGAGTTCTCCACCAGCTGGTCTACACTGTAAATATATCAATATTTCACAGTGATGCTTTGGTTGCCCATTAAAGTTTATTTTTGAATTTTTCCAGAGAGGGTTGTAGGGGAAAAGCTGAAAGCCAGTGTTATTTTAACTGAAAATACAACTGAAGACTTTATGTATCCAATGTAGAGTCTAACACATTTTCCGCACTCCCGCCCCAAGTTTCCAGGTTGTCGTGGTGTGTCCGTTCGTCCCGTCCCCCCCCCCCCCCCCCCCCCGTCCCCCCACGATGGGTAATACTATTAGTAAATAGATAACAATGTCTATTTACCCTTATCTAACTTTTTTGAATGAAACTATGCAATTTTGTTCTGCACTTCGAAGATTTCAGAGTTTCCTCCCGTGGTTTGAAGTTGCATAGAGGCATTAATTTGAGACCATAATGTTGTCTCCATTGCCATTATTACTGGCCAGATGTAAATCAAATAGTTATGAAAAATTGTAGCGCAAGTATAATTTTAGATGCTTACAGTATTAATGACATTTTGAAAAGAAAGTTTTTATTAACATTTGCTGAAAACAGGTGGCTTTATATAGTCATTGAACATAGTTATAGGTCAGGCCTGCACAACTCAAAATGTAAGGTGGGCCGTAATATTTAATGAAAAACTTGTGCGGGCCAAAAAAAGTAGGACAGGGGGGAAAGCTATTAAGAAAATAATAAGAATATTTCGTAATATCGCGGGCCACAAAGTGGGTACTGGCGGGCTGCATGCGGCCTGTTGTAGGTGAATGAAATAATATGTTAAGGAGTATTTTTCTACATTGAAATGTGCTATAAAATTTATAATGCCTGATGTTCTAACCTCATTGTATCAATCTCTATGTATTTGATTTTTTTAGAATTATTTATTCTGACCAACATTTTTGTTGAAACACGGTTTAAAGGATAATGCACATCTTTCAGGGCCTAAATGCTGCACTGTTCTATGAGAACAAGAACCCCAAAGAGTACATCTCCCTGGTACCCACCTCGGCCCACTCAGGAGATGGGATGGGCAACCTTGTGGCACTGATAGCCGAGCTGTGTCAGACCCTGCTGGCCAAGAGGCTGATGTACAGTTCCAGCCTGCAAGCAGTGACCATGGAGGTAAGTTCTCCCTTTTGAAACAATTTCACATTTGGAGTGGACAGATAGTTACAAATACTTAATTTTTTGTATAACTTGGTGTCCTGATTTTAAATTGAAATAGGCTAAATACCATAAGGATTCATCAGGACTCAGGAATTTAGGGGGGGGGGGGGGGGGGGGGGCTCTAACTAACCTACAGAATATTTTGTTGTAGCTAAAAAAAAGAATTTCTAACCGATCTTCTACTTCAGTGGTCCCCAGGCCGCAGGCCGGTACCATTCCGTGGATCAAATGGTACCGGGCCGCCCAAGAAATATTAAATTATGTCCCTTTTATTTAATGTGGTGTATTTCTCTTGGGATTGTGCGACTTTCCATGGACTTGAGTTTAACCGGAAGCTGACCGGCTTCGAGCAGCATTGGCGTTGTAGCTTTTGTGTAGAGAAGGTTTGTGACGCTCTTCGCTCTGTTCACCGGTACGTTCTCATGTGCAAAAGTACTTGGCACCTTCTCATGTTTAATAGTAATTAGTGTACGTGTATATTGTGTTTTATTTTTGCCCTTTTTTCGTCCATATTTACTATCTGAGTGTAACGATGTTTTTTTACATCTCGGTCACTTGAGCCCTACAATTTAACCCAAAAATAATAAAAAATTAGTATGAAACAGGCGTTGTTTGAAAGTTTCCTTGGGGAAAAAGAATAGGCCTAGTGAAGAGACAGAAGAAGAGAACATCAAATAAAAATAAAACTTCAAACAGACAATGCCATGAGTCCTACTTGAAATATAGATTTATCGGGATAGGTGATTCTCACAAACCAACCCAGCTTTGCATAGTTTGCGGCGACTGGCTCTCTAATGAGTCATTGAAACCTTCAATACTGCTTTGCGACTCGAACGCCAATCACCCTGGACAAGCTCCTGTAGTATTTTGAAAGGAAAAAACGTGAATACGAAGGACAGAAGAAACTACTGAGGGCCTCCACATCAATAAGGGAGAATGCCCTGAGAGCATCATATTTGGTAGCTAACCATATTGCTAAGGCTCAAAAGCCTTTCACTATCAGTGAAGAATTGATCTTGCCCTCCACTAAAGATATGTGCCCCGAAGTCTAGGAGAGGCTTATGTTAAAAAGGTAGCACGTGTGACTTGTCGGCTAGCGTTTTGACTGGGCGCATTGTGGAAATAGCCGAAGACATTGAGACACAATTTTATGAGAGGATTAATAAATCACCGTGGTACTCGCTCCAGGTTGATGAAGCTACAGATATCGACAACAAGGCCATACTACTTGTTTATGTGTGATATCTTTATCAGGTGGATGTGCATGAGGATTTGTTATGTGCATTATCTTTGCCAACCAACACCACAGGAGCAGAACTGTACAAGTCACTGGATGCCAACCAACACCACAGGAGCAGAACTGTACAAGTCACTGGATGGTTATATATCAGGACAACTAAAATGGTCCTTTTGTGTCGGCATATGCACAGGCGGAGCTGCTGCCATGACCGGAAGACTGTCTGGTTTAACTGCTCAGATTAAGGAGGTTGCACCTGAGGGTAAATCTACGCATTGTATCATTCACAGGGAAATGCTAGCAAGCCGAAAAATTCACAGGAATTCAACAGCATATTGGTTGATGTCGTTAAAGTTATTAACCCCATCAAAGCACACGCCCTTAACTCGCTTTTGCTTGAGCAGCTTTGTGAGGAGATGGACGCAGAGCACAGATGCCTTCTCTTGTAAACATAGCACAGATGCCTTCTCTTGTACACATAGCACAGATGCCTTCTGTTGTACACATAGCACAGATGCCTTCTCTTGTACACATAGCACAGATGCCTTCTCTTGTACACATAGCACAGATGCCTTCTCTTGTACACATAGCACAGATGCCTTCTCTTGAACACATAGCACAGATACCTTCTCTTGTACACATAGCACAGATGCCTTCTGTTGTACACATACAAAGATGCCTTCTCTTGTACACATAGCACAGATGCCTTCTCTTGTACACATAGCACAGATGCCTTCTCTTGTACACATAGCACAGATACCTTCTGTTGTACACATAGCACAGATGCCTTCTCTTGTACACATAGCACAGATGCCTTCTGTTGTACGCAAATAAGATGGTTATCCAGAGGAAAATCGCTAACCACAGTATTTGAATTACCAGAGCCATTGCAAAGATTTCTCTCAGAATACAAGTCACCGCTGGCAGCACATTTCAGTGACAAGGTATGGGTCAGAAAACTGGCTGTGACCTGTGTGACATATTCAGCCTGGTCAATGAACTCAATCTGTCCCTTCAGGGGAAAATGACATCAGTTGGCAGACAAAGTAGCTGCATTAAAAGCCAAACTGGAGTTGTGGGGACAGGGAGTGAACAGAGGCATTTTGGATATGTTTCAAAACATAAGTGGGGATTTTAGGCAAGATTGAGCATTCATTCTCCAAGTTGGTGTCTTTGCTTTTAAAAGAGTTTGAGCACTACTTCCCAACCACAAACGACACACGACCTGGTAAGGAATGGATCCACGACCCATTTGTCAACAAACCAGTGAAATCTAATATGTCTGTGCAAGAAGAAAATCAACTGCTGGAGATTGCACATGATGGCGGCCTTAAAACTACGTTCGAGACAACAACTCTGCCCGTGTTCTGGATGAAAGTCATGGCGGAATACCCTGAGATTGCCTCCACAGTACTTAGATCCCTATTGTCATTTCCGACATTATTCTGTGTGAAACAGGGTTTTCATTAGTGACAGCAACCAAAACAAAACAATGAAAGAAACTGGACATAAGCAACACACTTCGGGTGTCATTGTCTCCTATTACCCCCAGATGGATCCGTCTCGTTGTAGAGAAACAAGCTCAGGGTTCTCATTGATTTAGCTTTCTAGTGAGTTCAAAAGGTTAAATCACTTTTCATTCATTTTGGTGTAACTGTATTGTACTTTGAAGGCATGTTTGAATACAATTAAGTTAAAAATTATAAAATCAAAACAATCTGGTTGTTCGTCAGTCGGGAGTCGACCATGACCACTTTAATCATTAGAGTTTGTGAAGTTCTGTCCGTGGGTGCGCAGATGGCTAATGAGGCCAATTCTGGCACGAAATTCTCTTGTGCAGTAGGTGCAGTGGAATGATGGTGCATACCTGGGAGCAGAGTCAGCCGAGCCTTCCTGCTGGCATGTCTCTTGCGCTCTGCAGCCGCTGCTATGCCAACTTCATGTTGCATGGAGCTCCTGTGCAAAGTGGAACGCCATAAATTTCGATCTTTTGCTTGTTCCTCCCACGTGTCTGGGTTTATGTTGAACGCTTTCAGTGAGGCTTTTAGGTTGTCTTTAAAGCGTTTTTTCTGCCCGCCAGCAGACCGCTTTCCTTGTTCAAGCTCACCATAGAAAATTCTTTTGGGCAGACGGTCATCTGACATTCTCACAACAAGTCCCGCCCAGCGAAGCTGGGACTTCATCAAGATTGTGAAGAGGCTGGGGAGACCTGCCCGTGTAAGCACCTCAGTGTCTGGGACCGTGTCATGCCATTTAATGTTGAGGATTTTTCTGAGTTTTGTTGTATGAAAGTGGTTCAGCATTCTTGCATGGTGTTGGTAGACCTCCATGTTTTCACAAACTAAAATATAATCAATCAACTAAACACCCACCCCCCACCACCCGTCCCGTGGGCTGCGGTAAAACTGTAAAATTATCAAACTTTGACCGGTCAGTAACGATGAAAAGGTTGGGGACCACTGTTCTACTTCATGGATGCTAATTTTACAGTAGATCATTTATTTCATTATCTTTTTCTTTAGACTGCTTATTTTAAAATGATCTGTTTCCTTATCTATTGTTACTTGAATGAACTTATAATAACTCTGAGCATGAACAAGGTTCCGGCGTTAGCCATTTACAGTAATAAAACTAGAGCTTTCTACAAATGATATCAATTATTTAACTAAAAGAAAGTACCTGTTGTGACTGCCCGTCTCCATAGCGCCGATTTGAAATCCGTCTGAAGATTTTTTACAAGGTTCAAAATTCACCGTCATAAGTAAAGAAAGATGAATCATGAACTCTTAATGAGTTCATCAATTTCAAGGATCATCTCCCTTGATGCCAGTGCGACTACAACATGTCTTGTATTTTATTTATTTCTTAAAACCTCGTCAATGAAGCTAAGTGTTTGAAAATGAATTTGATGTTTGATTGATGAAAGCAACACTAGGTGAAAATCATTCTTGGTTTATTGTGTTAATGTCACGATATAAGGCCAAGGATACGTCAGTATTTAATTCCATGGTTACACAGCTGAGTATCTTTAGAACCGTTGGAGGAGGCATGGTGAAAATGTCAACAACGGTCAAGGTCTTTTGGTATCCAATGTTGAAGAAATATTTGTGGTTAACCGCAATGTTAGTGTTATTTACAGTGACGGGAAAAAGGGATTGGGGGGGGGGGGCACGTAAGGGGTGATTATCGTACACTCGCTGTTGGCTGGATTTCTCCTAATAATTTATTTACCTCCCTATACAAGCTTTTGGATCTTTCCGCATGCTGTCGCAAAAGCTTTTTCAGGGGCGGGAAAAAGGGATTGGGGGGGGGGGGCACGTAATGGGTGATTATCGTACACTCGCTGTTGGCTGGATTTCTCCTAATAATTTATTTACCTCCCTATACAAGCTTTTGGATCTTTCCGCATGCTGTCGCAAAAGCATTTGAAAATGATTGTATCAGAATAACTGTTTGGTTCTTACCCCGTCTCGGTAAGAAATGACTTTTTATTCCCTTACGTCACTGATCACCAATGAAAGCCACAGGGTGTCTGCGGGCAGTTTTCCCTTACACTCTGTGGGTGAGTGAAGTTTTGCACTGCTGGTTCTACCGATAGAGGCAAGGGTGTGGTCCTAGGGGGAAAGTCTGGGAAAGGTAGGGTCTGTGGGGAAGGTGTGTGTGGGGGAGGGGGTAATGTCTTATGGAGTGGTGTGGCCTAGACACACATCAAACAAATGCAGGGCATTTCATGACAACCTACTTGAACTTCTTTGGCCCTTGGTCAGACCCTAGTTTTAATTTCACATCACTCTCTTCTCCCGGTCACTCTCTCTCTTCTCCTGGCAACCCCCTCTTCTTCTGGCACCCTCTCTTCTCCAGGTCATTCTCTCTTCTCCTGGCAACTCTCTCTTCTCCCAACTACCATCTCTTATCCTGAACACCATTTCTTCTCCTGGCCATTCTTCTCTCCAGACCACCCTCTCTTCCTCTCTGTTTCTCGTGCTTTCTTGTTTTAATTTTTTTTTCTCCCCTGTGATTTATCATCCTTTTTATACCATTCTTTATTTCCCATATCCCACCTTGTGTACCTTCTTTTGATCTCTTACCATCTTTTCTGGGTTGTCACTTTCAATGGCGAACAAAAGAAACAAACACTATTTATAGTATTAACAAATATGAATGTCCTTAGCAAACATACCAGAATCTGGAAGATTAATTTGTGTCTGTAATTTCCTGCATGACGTATCTGTCTATATGCGGAGTTGTAAACATTCTGTTTCGGACTCCAGCATCCAGGTCTCCACCCCATCAAGTTCTTCTCACCCCACCATAACTCATATTCTTCTTTCCGCATTCATAATTCAAGTCCGCCTTATTCAATTCATAAACCATCTTTTTCTCATCCCATTCATAACTCATGTTCGTCTAACCCCATTCATAACTCATGTTCGTCTCACCCCATTCATAGCTCATGTTCGTCTCACCCCATTCATAACTCATGTTCGTCTCACCCCATTCATAACTCATGTTTTTCTCACCCCCATTCATAATTCATGTTCGGCTCACCCCATTCATAACTCATGTTCTTCTCACCCCCATTCATAACTCATGTTCTTCTCACCCCCATTCATAACTCATGTTCGTCTCACCCCATTCATAACTCATGTTCGTCTCACCCAATTCATAACTCAAGTTTTTCTCACCCCCATTCATAACTCATGTTCTTCTCACCCCCATTCATAACTCATGTTCGTCTCACCCCCATTCATAACTCATGCTCTTCTAACCTCAACCCACAGCTCTTTAAATCTCGGCCAAATCACGGCACTGTCAACTCTCAGCTCTTAAATCCTTCCTGTCACAGCCACCACCTCCCCACCCCCTTTTTTTTTTTTTTTCTCCCGCTACTCGTCCCTAACCTGACCCGCCCACCCCCCCTCCCCCTCCCCACCT
>CAXITT010000026.1:1085133-1106157 GCA_964033795.1 Lymnaea stagnalis | reverse complement strand
ATTTAGAACAACACATTATTTAGAACAACACATTATTTAGAACAACACATTATTTAGAACAACACATTATTTAGAACAACACATTATTTAGAACAACACATTATTTAGAACAACACATTATTTAGCATAACACATTATTTACAATAACACATTATTTACAATAACACATTATTTACAATAACACATTTATTAGAACAACACATTTAAAACAACATGTTTAGATCAACACATTATTTAGAATAACACATTTAGAACAACACATTATTTAGAACAACACATTATTTAGAACAACACATTATTTAGCATAACACATTATTTACAATAACACATTATTTACAATAACACATTTATTAGAACAACACATTTAAAACAACATGTTTAGATCAACACATTATTTAGAATAACACATTTAGAACAACACATTATTTAGAACAACACATTATTTAGAACAACACATTATTTAGCATAACACATTATTTACAATAACACATTATTTACAATAACACATTTATTAGAACAACACATTTAAAACAACATGTTTAGATCAACACATTATTTAGAATAACACATTTAGAACAACACATTATTTAGAACAACACATTATTTAGAACAACACATTATTTAGAACAACACATTATTTAGAACAACACATTATTTAGAACAACACATTATTTAGAACAACACATTATTTAGAACAACACATTATTTAGAACAACACATTATTTAGAACAACACATTATTTAGAACAACACATTATTTAGAACAACACATTATTTAGCATAACACATTATTTAGCATAACACATTATTTAGAATAACACATTTATTAGAACAAGGCATTTAGAACAACACAATTTAGAATAGCACGTTTAGATCAACACATTTAGAATAACAATTTGAGAATAAAACATTTCGGATAACACATTATTTAGAATAAAACATTTAGAATAACACATTATTTAGAATAACACAGCATTTAGAATAACACATATAATATAGAATAAGGCATTTTGAATTCTTGATGATTGGTTTTTCTAGTGAATTAATATTAAATGTGTTGTTCTTCTTGATCAGCCTGTCATTACTTCATTAGACTTTTCAGAGGTGGCTAATCCACTGGTTTTGAATAAAGAATACTTTTTCTGTTTACGCGAACATGTTATGTATGGTACCTGATACTGGTGCCCTAGTTTTCTTTGTTCGTTTTACTGGTACATTTATTATATGTCAACCTGTTTATGTGGTTCCCAGAGCCAGTATGAGCACCACAAGACGGTCAAGGCTGCCCAGGGTGTCAAAATCATTGCGAAAGATATGGAGAAGGCCCTGGCTGGTCTACCCCTGTATGTGGCCCATGACAATGATGAGAAGGAGTATTACAAGGTAAAGTCAGTTCTCAGCAGAATCAAGTCTACTCAATGTTTGCTGGGGCTTGTCATGTTCAGGGAGGACAGACGCAATGCTTAAATATGGTGGTTACTGAAAGTAATTGAAATTTTAGAGGGCTTCATTGTAATTTCTCCCTAGAGTTACCACAACATTTTCCACACACACAAAAAACCCACACTGATGGACTATGTTTTTTAATTGGGGTGTGGGGGGGGGGGTGACCAAACTCACTAAATATTACAAGTGTTCTCTCTGAAATCCAGGAAGAAGTAGCTGCCATTCTCAAGGACACGCTGGAGGCCATCAAGGTCCAGGAGAGGGGAGTCTTTGTCCAGGCATCAACACTGGGCTCGCTAGAAGCTCTGTTAGAGTTCCTTAAGACGTCCGAGATACCTGTAAGTGGTGTACCTATAAATAGGTTAAATAATCTTTGAATGGGACTTTGAGAAACATTGACCAGGGTTAGTTCCTGGTGTTGAAAAGTCAGCCGGTCTAGGGCGACTGTCTCTTGTAACCATAAGTCTCAATACTGTCTCATTCGAATGCTGAATTGGTCACCAATATAATTTTTTTAATCTCTAGTATGCTGGCATCAGCATCGGACCAGTTCACAAGAAAGACATCATGAGGGCATCGGTCATGTTAGAACACGACTCACAGTAAGTTGAAATAAATCTTGAACACTTATACCGCATTATTTACTAATGTTATAGAGCAGCATAGTTGTCAAAAAGCATAAGATTCTGGGCAGGAATGGGATTTCAATATGCCACTGACTTGTTGTTATGAAGAGTATTTTTTTTAAGTCTTCTTTTTTAACATGACTGGTGTAAAGTATAGAAAACTTGACTGACTCGCTTATGCCATCATTCTCTAGTCTGAACTGAATCATTTCCCACTTGAACTCTAGTTTTCAAGATAATAAGAAAAGAAATGCAAAGAAAAGTGTGTGGAGCAAATATTAAAAGTCTTAAATGTTCCGGGTGTGCAGTAAGTCTCCCTGAATGTCTTAGAAATTGATCTGTGCACAATGAGAACATTGTTGTTTTTTCATCAATCTCCAGATATGCAGTTATTCTGGCATTCGATGTGAAAGTGGAGAGGGAGGCCCAGGAGATGGCCGACACCCTGGGGGTCAAGATCTTCACCGCAGACATCATCTACCACCTGTTTGACGCCTTCATGAAGTACAGGGAGGACCTCAAACGCAAGAAGCAGGAGGAGTTCAAACATATCGCCGTGTTCCCGTGCAAACTGCGCATACTCCCGCAGTTCATCTTCAACTCCAGGGACCCCATCGTCATGGGGGTCAGTGTGGAGGCTGGATTTGTCAAGGAGGGGACACCCATCTGTGTGCCTACTAAAGAGGTAAGGCATGGTCACCTTAGCCCAGTTAGAAACACAAGAAATTTACCCCCCTCCCTTTCCCCTCTTCTCCCCTCCCCCCCCCCCCCTCTCTGTGCCTACTACAGAGTTGAGACATGGTCACTTAAGGCCAGTTAGAGACATAAGAGTCTGGTCAGTCAGGACAGCTGAATATTACAAATAGTGTGCCTTCAGTGCTGCTGAATTGTTGAAAATTTTTTGAATGGTCCATGCAAGTAGAAGTCCATCTATTATTTTAAATCTGGAACTGCTTCAATGGCAAGATTATCATACAAATCTTTGAAATGGATTGGACTGTTAATTGTTGCTGTAGTATGTGAATATGTTCAGTTGACTGGACAAACTACTTGTGTCTTGTGTTTCATTGATTTGATGGGATCACCTCTTCCATGATAATTGGCCTGGATGACCAACAAGTTTTATTTGAATCAGCTGTGGCAGGTTCAATGTCACAGATATTATTATGTGAGAACCACTGATGAGAGATTGCTGAGCACAGTTAAAACACTGTATTTCCCCCCTGTATAGTATCATGGAGGGTGGTAAATTGTGACAAGTAGAACTGGCCAATCTGTGTGTTTGGTTTGGTCATGTGAGTGAGCTGAGAGTTTGACTTTGATGGAGTCCAGATGAAAACTTTTGAAGTGAGAGGACTTATGTTTGTTGTCATGATGCTAGGGTTGAATGATTTATGGGCTGACTTTGTGATGATGCTAGGGTTGAATGATTTATGTGATGACTTTGTGATGATGCTAGGGTTGAATGATTTATGGGATGACTTTGTGATGATGCTAGGGTTGAATGATTTATGGGATGACTTTGTGATGATGCTAGGGTTGAATGATTTATGGGATGACTTTGTGATGATGCTAGGGTTGAATGATTTATGTGATGACTTTGTGATGATGCAAGGGTTGAATGATTTAATGGGATGATTTTTGAGACTGTCAGAAGTAAAGTGAGGATGTACTATTCAAGGCTCTCACATTCATAATAATATCTGTGACAGTCGCCATGTACAGAATATCACATTCTTTATAACTAAGCTGTTGTCTTTATTTTTCATAAAACTCTATCTCCACTTACCTTGTTGGTGAAAGGATAGGATCCTGGCTCAAAAGATATCCCACTAAAATAACTACAACAGTTGTAAGATAAAGATGAAATTCAAAAATAAAGAAAGAAATATGACAAGTAAATAGAACCTGCTTAACCATACAGGATACTGCATAAAGAAGCAAGGAGGGATTATGTACAAAGAAGCAAGGAGGGATTATGTACAAAGAAGCAAGGAGGGATTATGTACAAAGAAGCAAGGAGGGATTATGTACAAAGAAGCAAGGAGGGATTATGTACAAAGAAGCAAGGAGGGATTATGTACAAAGAAGCAAGGAGGGATTATGTACAAAGAAGCAAGGAGGGATTATGTACAAAGAAGCAAGGAGGGATTATGTACAAAGAAGCAAGGAGGGATTATGTACAAAGAAGCAAGGAGGGATTATGTACAATCAGTTATGAGGTACCATATAAAAAAAAGACAGAAAGGCATCAAATAAAACAGAAAGGCCTGTAAACATAACTTCACATGTTGTATAAAGTATGTGAACTGCATCATATAGGCGGTATGAATAACCAGAGATGTTGTGGTGCACTGAAAGAAAGGAATATGTATACAAAGCATCCGATATCCTAATTATCTGATTATCCCAAAATGCAGTTTTGTTTGAGCAATCCTCGGTTCAAATGAAAGGGCTTTGTTGTGACGTAACACAGGCTCCCAGCCTGTTGACTGAATTTTATTAGAGGACCTAATTCAGTATTGACTGATTACTATCCAACCCAGATAGTCTTCTGACACACTATGGAGACAGGTATCTGATGCTGTCAAGAAACATCAACAGATAACCTCCTGATATTGCTGACAGAGCAAAATGTATTGTTATGTTAGGACATTGTACCTCTGTGATTGTAGGATGCCTATTTCTGGTCCTAGACAGCTCTATTTATTGCCCCAGACAGCTCCATTTCTGGCCCTAGACAGCTCCATTTCTGGCCCTAGACAGCTCCATTCTGGCCCAAGACGGATCCATTTCTGGCCTTATACTCCTCTATTTCTGGTCCTAGACTGCTCCATTCAGGTTCTAGACAGTTCCATTTCTGGACCTAGATACCTCCATTTCTGTGCACAGCTCCGTTTGTGACAACTTGTGTACGTTTCAATGGGGGATATGGTCGTCAGCAAAACATTTTACAACCCATCGTTCCTTACAGCCTCGATTCACTTGGGTTTCGGGAGCGAGCATTGCGGCTGTGTTACTGGTGACATTTAAACACCACTTCTCCACAGACTTAAAAGGTCTCCATCATGCCGCGTTGCTGACCTTGACACGGTCTTGTTACGGCACCGATCTTGTGTTCTCCCAACGAGCCAAAGTGCATCTAAAGTTCTTTCATTCCTTGAACGTTTTTCTTACATCTCCCTCCGTATTCTTTCATCCTACGCAAATCTGGTGTGTGAGAGGACATAATATACTTTCAAGATTTAAAAAAAAAACAGTTTTTTTGGCAGGCCCAAAAAGCTCTGTTCCTGGACCCACCACCACTCCCACCCCCACGCCATGAGTGGTGGCAGTGTTTCCGGTGGGTGCTTCATTTTCCTCACTTCCAACTTTTCTCTGTGTGATAAGGTCACCGTAATGGCTGCGGTGTACGTTCGTCATTCATTCGGTGGGTGCGACGACGGATATTTGGAAACCTGAAAACTACAGCGTGCCGCAAAATTGTAGCTTGGTGTTTTTTGTTTTTTTTTGTTTTTGTTTTTTTTGTAGAATTTGGGTGAAGTCTTGGAACCATGGCTTATCATATTTCACGCTTTCGAAATAGTTATAAGCTGTCTTTTTTTAACCTTTATTTTCATTCAAATTGGATTGTCCTTTTTTTTTTTTCCTTCTTTTTTTATCCTTCTTTTTTTAAAAAGTGTGGTTATGGNGGGGGGGGGGGGGTGGTTAGTATTTATCTTTAAAAATCAGTTACTGTGCCCATATAAATTGTACAGCTTTTATTTCACCAGCCTTTCTAACATACACGGCAAATTATTTACAATTTTCTTGTGCATACCGGTACTTTATGCTACCTGTATTTGATAAAACTAACTTTATCACAACACACTTTTTATTGTAAGAGTATGCGTTTGCGGATATAGAAGCAGTCCCCACCCCCAATTTGTTCAATTTATATAAAGAATTGGTCAGCCGCTGTATATATTTTGTGTGTGTGTGTGTGTTTGTTAATTTTAGTACATTCTGTATACCTTGAATCTTGAACAGGAGTTGCCAATATAATAGATTGTTTTCAAACTTGCTATCCTGTGGATATATCCTTAGTTTTCAAACTTGCTATCCTGTGGATATATCCTTACGCTACAAATCCAATTTCACGGAGCTTATATTATTTCCGAGGCGTATTTCCTGTCGCCAGAGTGTTTCCTCCCAGTACATCCGGGAAAAGGAGGGCGGGGGTGGGGAGGGGGGGTTTGCCGTATACCGAGTAACCTGTGATAGCAGCTCGCGAACTTTTCAAATTTTGTGTTGTCTTTTTTTCATTTTAACCCCAATGAGCCGATGCCCATAACAGTTCACAACCATCTTCTAGGTATGTTCTGACCTCTCAACCTCTCTCTCTCCTCTGTCTCTCCCTCTCTCTCTCTCCTCTCCTCTGTCTCTCCCTCTCTCTCTCTCTCCTCTCCTCTGTCTCTTCCTCTCTCTCTCTCCTCTGTCTCTCTCTCTCTCCTCTGTCTCTCCCTCTGTCTCTCCCTCTCTCTCTCCCCCTCTCTCTCCTCCGTCTCTCCTCTGCCTCTCCTCTCTCTCTCTCTCACACACACAGATACTTTAAATAGACTTTGATCAAATCGAGAGGCTCTCAAATTGTATGCTTTGAATCAGGGTTGATGGCGCTGACCGTCTCAGAGCACGGCCAAAGCGGGCTTATTTTTAAATTAAAATTATGTTTTTAAAACACTCTTAAAGAAATCGCATTTTATTTGCTACAAAATGGACCAGGTTTTCCAAAACTAACTACATATAAGTCTGAAAACTAGTGTATCCACATGAAATGACTACCTGACCCTACCTGAAACTAATCATTGGCTGGCTGGCCAGCTACCTATCCTGTCTTATCCTTATATCTTTACTCCTGCCAAGTCCAGGCTACTACTACTTCTCTACTACAGTTTCAGTTGGCATCTCAAGATTTGTTTCCTTCAACTTTTGTACGGTTGTACTTAACATATCATTCAAGCCTTAGGTCTCACTAAGTTAGCATTTTCTTCCCCCCCCCCCCCCCCCCCCCCCCCCCCCTCTTTTTAAAAAAGTTTTAGAGGAGGGGACCCCCCCCCCCCCCCCCCTCCGCCCCCTCCCCCCACCACCACCGTTTCCACTAAAGGCCACTGTTGAAATCTCCCAGCAATGTTATTTAATAGCAGGTAGAGTCGCCTTCCCTCGCCCCCAACCCTCCCCCGAAACCTTCTAAACACCATTTTTCTCTCTTTTGATAAACAGCCCAGCCGGAAATGGAAAAGCCGCGCGATCAAAGAGCCTTCTACCCCCCACCCCCTCTCATTTCCTTCTCTGCCGCCGCCCGTACTGAGGCCTGACGTTAACAGGGTTGGGTGGGTGTGGGGGGGGGAAGGGGGGGGGGCAAAATTGGTTTATGGAATGAACCGTTAGTACGGAACTTAAAAAGTCAAAAAAGACCTAAGTTTTTGAGTAGGCCGTTTACAGTCTAGAAAAAAAGTAAGCATGATTGTAATTAGTGGAGCAGTCCTGGTAAACCCCGGTGTTATGACAGGAACTGACGGGCGAATGTCTGGAGCGAGGGGTAGATGCTTGGTAACGCAGCTGCAACAAGTGCTGGCAATGTCATCGATGGCGAATCTTGACACAACCTGTGAATCACGGGGCGGGAATCTGGACATTTCGAGTCAATTTCGACATTCACTATCAATCTGAATAGTCACTGTAAATGTTAAATCTAAACATTCCTTGTCTCTCGAGACATTCATTGTCCACCTGGAGTCATCTGGACACTCCCTGTCAATATGGACATCCATTATCCATCCCGACATTCCCTGTCATTGTGGATATTTCCTGTCAATCGGGACTTTCCCTGTCATTCTGGACTTTCCCTGTCATTCTGGACTTTCCCTGTCATTCTGGACATTCTCTGTCAATCTGGACATTCATTTTTAATCTAGACATTTGCTGTCATGCTAAAACCCTCTGTCCATCTGAACATTTCGTCTCGCTTACTGAAGTGTAGCCATAGTCCCGAAACTCTCGCTCCAGTCCATGAACGCCTGGCCATTCCTACGGGGATATAGAAGTAGACATGGCTGGCTGGCATTGTAGACACTGCTCCTGCTCAAAGTAAGTTCTTGTGGCCAAAGTAGTGTTGCACCAGTAAAGCAATTGGTCGATTACCGATTGATGCCTATTACGTATAGTTATTTACTTTTCCAACGGAGTTTTTAAAATACGGATAATTGTGTATATTTTTCTTTGGTATAATGTAGTACATGTAAAACATTTATTACGGTATATATTTTAGCGACTATATTGAGTTATGGTAAGTATCGGTAAACCATTATTGCACAAATTGATGGTGAAAAAAGAAGCGATTGTCCATGTCTGCAGAATAATGTGCAGCTCTAGCACAGGGTCGTAAGTTTCCCCAACTCGCAGCTCGCTCTATTCTCTATCATGAAGCAAAGTTTGGAGCTGTGGTCTTACCCTTTTTTTTTATTATTAGTTTGGTGCATGTTTTAATTCTTGTACATTTGTCTGATCAGTCAACTGGACAGTTCCTGGCCAACATTGAGACACTTTTGTTGTGGGGGGGGGGGGGGGGGGGGGCTTGATTCCATTTTTACTATCCTTCATAGGGGTAGGGCGGGGTGTTGTGTACCTACTTACGCGTGGAGTTTTGCCCGGGAGTGGGGACTGCACTTGTACTTGTACTTTCTTAATCTATCCCCGGCCCAATATGGTGAATGGGTGAGCAGGTCATATTATTCCATGCTTACTAGACAATGGGTGAGTGGGTCATGTTATCCCATGCTTACTAGACAATGGTGTATGGGTGAGTGGGTCATGTTATCCCATGCTTACTAGACAATGGGTGAGTGGGTCATGTTATCACATGCTTACCAGACAATGCTGTATGGGTGAGTGGGTCATGTTATCCCATGCATATTAGACAATTGGTGAGTGGGTCATGTTATCCCATGCTTACTAGACAATGGTGTATGGGTGAGTGGGTCATGTTATCCCATGCTTACTAGACAATGGGTGAGTGGGTCATGTTATCCCATGCATACTAGACAATGGGTGAGTGGGTCATGTTATCCCATGCTTACTAGACAATGGTGTATGGGTAAGTGGGTCATGTTATCCCATGCATACTAGACAATGGTGTATGGGTGAGTGGGTCATGTTATCCCATGCTTACTAGACAATGGTGTATGGGTGAGTGGGTCATGTTATCCCATGCATACTAGACAATGGTGTATGGGTGAGTGGGTCATGTTATCCCATGCTTACCAGACAATGGTGTATGGGTGAGAGGGTCATGTTATCCCATGCTTACTAGACAATGGGTGAGTGGGTCATGTTATCCCATGCTTACTAGACAATGGGTGAGTGGGTCATGTTATCCCATGCTTACCAGACAATGGTGTATGGGTGAGTGGGTCATGTTATCCCATGCATACTAGACAATGGTGTATGGGTGAGTGGGTCATGTTATCCCATGCTTACCAGACAATGGTGTATGGGTGAGTGGGTCATGTTATCCCATGCATACTAGACAATGGTGTATGGGTGAGTGGGTCATGTTATCCCATGCTTACCAGACAATGGTGTATGGGTGAGAGGGTCATGTTATCCCATGCTTACTAGACAATGGGTGAGCGGGTCATGTTATCCCATGCTTACTAGACAATGGTGTATGGGTGAGAGGGTCATGTTTTTTTCAATGTTTTTATAACCAAGGGAACACTTGACCATAGGTGTGTGTCTTATTCCATGTTTTTCACTCCAGTTTGTTGAACTTGGCCGTGTGACCAGCATTGAAATCAATCACAAGTCAGTGGACGTGGCCAAACAAGGTCAAGAGATCTGCATCAAGATTACCCCCATTCCCGGAGATGCGCCCAAAATGTACGGACGCCATTTTGATGAGACAGACCTTCTGGTTAGCAAGGTGAGGGTCTTGCGGCAGTTATTTACTTGGCATGGCATTAGAACATTTTCAGCATTAGTAAATTGGTATTAAAACTCTTCAGGCAGGTGTTGATCTCTTATGATGGACGTCTCTATCCATGAATAAGGTCCTCACCAGGATTGTCATTTCAGTTGTTTGTTTTTTTTAATCGTGCCAAAGTGAAATTTTGTTGCTTTATTTTTCTCTGTTCCTTTGCAGATTTCCCGAGCATCCATTGATGCAGTGAAAGATCACTTCAGGGACGAGATGTCCAAGCAAGACTGGCGGCTCATGGTGGACCTGAAGAAACAGTTTGAAATTTTATGATGTGGCCACACCATGAGGCTGCCTGTGCGTGTGGTGTGTGGGTGCATGTGTGCTTGTTTATTGAACCGTGTCAGACTGGCCCTTTCTCCGGGCCACAACTCAAGATATCGGGGCGTGTCGTTGTTGCTGTGGATGAAGCCGAGCTTCCTGGAGATCTCTATAATCATTGATTGCACTGAATGGCACCTGGACATCTTGTCTGGTCCGGTCGAAGACACTGTGACCTCAGCTGCGGATGGCAGCGATGATGGTTTATTTTTTGTGGATTGCAGTCAGTGTAGATTTGCTAGATGGAATTTAATGAAAAATTTCAGTTGGGGGACTGTGTTGTTACTATAATTGTATTTGTACATGGATTTCTCTAACAACTTCCTCCTAATGTGGGCACTGGTAATTATGGGTGGCCACTGTCTCGCTATGGACATGACACAAACACCCAAGCGATTGTTTTAAACATCTCTATTAGGTTTTTAAAATGCATGGGTTTTATTGTTGTTGTTTTGTTTAAGTCATTGAAATCTGATCAACATTGTTTTGTTCTATGACAATACCATCCACATTGAATTTAAATTATCCACTGAAAAAAAAATAATAATAATAATTAAACTGGGGGAAAAAAAAAAAAAGATTTTTTTTTTTCCTTTAAATGTTTGCATTTATTTATCAGTCAATGTGGAAAAATGTGAATTGATAACAAATTGCTGTTGAAGTATTGAATGCTGTGTTATATGCTGAACATAATTGTTGAAGTGTTGTTCCATTGGCTGGTGTAAGTAAAACAATTCTGTCATCATTCACATGTAAATTTTATGATGTCTGACATGGCTTCTTTATTTTTCTTCCTTTGTTATTGTTCCCTTACCACTTGTGAAGACTTTGAGTTTGATATGGGACAGACTCCAAGGGCATTACAGTATGTTTAATCTAAGATTCAGGTTGCAAGTGGGTAGAATTATCTTGAAATGTTTTATGGGCTTTTTTTTGGGGGGTGGGGGGTTAATTTTAATGCAATAAATATTGTGTTTTACTGAAACGTTAAAATTAACGTTAAAATTATGAAAAAGTATCGTTCTTAATTAAGAGGAAGCAAGTGTGTATCAATAAATTTGAAATGCTAAAAGAGTAAATATATGATGAGGATAAATTGCTTGACATGTGTCTGTTTTGTATCACAGGAAATTGAAGTTATTTTTGGTAAGACTCAACTCTGAAAGCTCCACAATGCAATCATCCCCACCCCCACCCACCCCTAACTTTCTTTCCAAACCTACCCACCTCAGTGAAGTGAAAAAGGGGGGGTGGGGGTGGGGGAATGGCATTCAAAATTTTAATGTAGTAGGAAATAAGAAAATTCTTTTAACAACCCCCCCCCCCCTCCAGTGGGGGATCATGTTGATGGGTTCAGATGGCCACCAAACCCTTGGTAGGTGCCCTGAGTGCAACAGCAGAATGTTGTGTCTTTCAGTTGACTACATTGCTGAACCAGAAGTCCAATTCTAACATAGGCCCCAATTCTTGAAACAAAAGATCGGACCATCCCACCCTCAGATCAGAAGTCCGATTGTAACAAAGGCCCCAATTCTTTTTTTTTTTTTAAACTATGTGACCATCCTACCCTCAGATCAGAAGTCCGATTGTAACAAAGGCCCCAATTCTTTTTTTTTTTTTAAATTTTTTGACCTTCCTCCCCCCAGATCAGAAGTCCGATTTTAAAAAAGGCCCCAACCCTTTTTTTTTTTTTTTTTTTTTTTTTTCAAAGGCCCCAATTCTTTTTTTTTTTTAAACTATGTGACCATCCTACCCTCAGATCAGAAGTCCGATTGTAACAAAGGCCCCAATTCTTTTTTTTTTTTAAACTATGTGACCATCCTACCCTCAGATCAGAAGTCCGATTGTAACAAAGGCCCCAATCCTTTTTTTTTTTTTTTTTTTTTTTTTTTTTAAACTATGTGACCATCCCAGCCTCAGAAGTCCAATCGAGATAGGTCCTGATTCTTGACACAGACGATCAGGCCATCCAAACCTTTCCAAGCCATTCTGATTTATTTACTTTATGTAGTAGTAAATTACCATAGCACGTGACCACCAGGCCTCCCCCTTTATGACCATATCACGTGACCATCAGCACTCCCCTTTTATGACCATATCACGTGACCATCAGGACTCCCCTTTTATGACCATATCATGTGACCATCAGGACTCCCCTATTAATGACCATATCACGTGACCATCAGGACTCCCCTATTCATTTTTTCCAACTACTTGTGCTCGAAGTTTGCTAAATCTGTTGTTTTTTTGGCCCCGTTGGACGCTGACCTGCTCTTCTCAAAATCGAAAATATGTATTGTCACACTCACAGTGATGTGTGTTTTTTGTCTATTGTCAGTGGCGTGTCTGGTGTCCGGTTGTTTATTTTTAATAGTTTATCAGTGATATGTTTGGTGTTGGTTTGTCAGTGATGTTTAGTGTTTGTCAGTGATCAGTGATGTTTGGTTTTGTTATCAGCACAGTTTGTTGTTTTTTCTGTTTTCAGTCCTGTGTTTCTTGTGTGGATCACTGATGTGTTTAATTTACCTGTCTTATATCAGTGATGTGTTTAATTTACCTGTCTTGTATCAGGGATGTGTTTACTGCTCCTGTCTTGTATCATTGATGTGTTTATCGGCCCGGTCTGTATCAGTGATGTGTTTACTGGTCCCCGTCTGCATCAGCCATTTTCACATGTGTATTGAATGCCATGCCCAGCATTTTTTTCTTTGTTGTATGATCTGCTGTCAATATGTGTCTGTGTCAATGTGTCGGTGAACTCAAACAAATGTTATCATGTCTATATTAAAAACAATGGAGTCTTTCTTCCAACAACGTCAATCAAAAATATGTTGGAGTTGTTTTTTTTCTTCTCATTGGATGTGTAAGCAGGGCCGTTTCAAGCCGGGTACGATGTGTAAGCAGGGCCGTCTCAAGCCGGGTACGATGTGTAAGCAGGGCCGGCTCAAGCCGGGTACGATGTGTAAGCAGGGCCGTCTCAAGCCGGGTACGATGTGTAAGCAGGGCCGGCGCAAGCCGGGTACGATGTGTAAGCAGGGCCGTCTCAAGCCGGGTACGATGTGTAAGCAGGGCCGGCTCAAGCCGGGTACGATGTGTAAGCAGGGATGCTCAAGCTGGGTACGATGTGTAAGCAGGGCCGGCTCAAGCCGGGTACGATGTGTAAGCAGGGCCGGGTACGATGTGTAAGCAGGGCCGTCTCAAGCCGGGTACGATGTGTAAGCAGGGCCGTCTCAAGCCGGGTACGATGTGTAAGCAGGGCCGTCTCAAGTCGGGTACGATGCGTCACCATCGCCAAGGCGCCCAAGCCGCACAAGGCGGCAAAATTTGTTAAAATAAAAATAATAATTCTGAACTCTTCCCATAATTTTCCAGAGGGCCACAATTGCCTATTTTTCACCCAGCCTAAAAATGTCTTGCGCCGGCCCTGTGTGTAAGATTTCTAACTGAACTATTGTATGATTGTGATGGTGTTATAATGAAACGAAGTTATGTAGTTCAAGTTGTTGCTGACTTAACCTTGGTCCGCTAAATGAATAACTGAGATGGCCAGAAGACATGAGGAGGTATAGGTTCTGACAAGTTGTTGAAATGCTTTGTTTCAGAACAATGGTGGATAGTTGGATACTTCGCTGGGAAGACCTATCTCTGGTGTTCCCTAGAAGCTAGTGCGACCACACATTGGCACCATTCGGAACTGAATTCTAGTAATTTGTTACAATTATCTAATATTTTCACCATCTCCAATAGAATTTTAAAGTTAACCTAAAAAATGTCATTTAAAGACAGTCGGAGCCAGCTTCCATTTAATCGCAGTCTGGGCCAGCTTCTCATCTGTTTATTTAAAGACAGTCGGAGCCAGAGTCTTATCATTTCATTTAATCACAGTCAGAGCCAGCTTCTTTTCTGTTCATTTAATCACAGTCAGAGCCAGAGTCTTATATTTTCATATAATCACAGTCGGAGCCAGCTTCTTTTCTGTTCATTTAATCACAGTCAGAGCCAGAGTCTTGTCATTTCATTTAATCACAGTCAGAGCCAGAGTCTTATCTGTTCATATAATCACAGTCGGAGCCAGCTTCTTTTCTGTTCATTTAATCACAGTCAGAGCCAGAGTCTTATCATTTCATTTAATCACAGTCAGAGCCAGAGTCTTATCATTTCATTTAATCACAGTCAGAGCCAGAGTCTTATCGCCCCCACATCCCTGAATGAAATGACCAGTACAAATGTTGACTTGTTTAGTTCCGTTCTCCGTATTTTTACCGCCGAAAGTAGTGACAAGCTTTTCCTGTTTTGTTAAAGGAATTTTTGGGACTTCCTGGTCAAAATGTCGCTTGTACCAGGACATGGTGCACTTTAATTGTTTGTTAACAAGTGATGGTCAAGCCCCCACTTACCCCCGGCTGACGTTGTGTAGAGAATTAGCCTTTAATGTCGCGAGGTAAAAGTAAAAGAGTGTAAAATTGTGTTCATGAATAAACTCACGGCGTCCCGAACAGTGTGGATTGTTGTTTTTAAACACGAAAGTTGTCAAATCGTTGACCTATGTTCCAAAGTCCCACTGGGCCCAGGCCTTAAAGTCCCACTGGGCCTAGGCCTCAGAGTTCATGGTCCCACATCTGCCTATGGCTAGAGACAGCTGAGACTAAACTTACTTACATGTCTCCAACCAGTGACTGTATGTAATTCCAGAGAAAGAACGCTATAAGAATATCAAGGTGATGATATCCGATGATGTCACAGTAAGAATATTCAAGATGATGATATCCGATGATGTCACAGTAAGAAAATCAAGATGATGATATCCGATGATGTCACAGTAAGAATAGCAAGATGATGATATCCGATGATGTCACAGTAAGAATAGCAAGATGATGATATCCGATGATGTCACAGTAAGAATAGCAAGATGATGATATCCGATGATGTCACAGTAAGAATATCAGGGTGATGATATCCGATGATGTCACAGTAAGAATATTCAAGATGATGATATCCGATGATGTCACAGTAAGAAAATCAAGATGATGATATCCGATGATGTCACAGTAAGAATAGCAAGATGATGATATCCGATGATGTCACAGTAAGAATAGCAAGATGATGATATCCGATGATGTCACAGTAAGAATAGCAAGATGATGATATCCGATGATGTCACTGTAAGAATATTCAAGATGATGATATCCGATGATGTCTCTGTAAGTATGTCAAGATGATGATATCTGATGACGTCACAGTAAGAATATCAAGATGATGATATCCGATGATGTCTCTGTAAGCATGTCAAGATGATGATATCCGATGACGTCACAGTAAGAATATCAAGATGATGATATCCGATGATGTCACAAGTAAGAATATCAGAAGATGATATCCAATGATGTCTCAGTAACAACGATGGTATGATAGGATTTGGATGAGTCTAATAACATAGCCACGACACCAGCTGCCCTTTGAAAATACTGCTAACCTTATAGCAGACAACTTATGGCACGCGGGAACACAGAGCACGCGAGCCTTTTCTGACGACACGCGAGCTTTATCTGACGACACGCGACCTTTATCTGACGACACGCGAGCTTTATCTGACGACACGCGAACTTTATCTGACGACACGCGAGCTTTATCTGACGACACGCAGAGCTTTATCTGACGACACGCGAGCTTTATCTGACGACACGCAGAGCATTTTTTTCTGACGACACGCGAGCATTTTTTCTGACGGCACGCGAGCGAAGTCAACCCGGCATCTCAACCAGAAACTTCGTGTTCAGGTTTTATTTCGATCTCGACGCTTCGCGATAGGTCCGTGGGGTTTGTTTTATTGGAGTTTCTGCATTCGGTTTCCAGATTAAGTTCGCCACTAGTGCCCTAGAGCAGTGTTTCCCAAAGTATGGTACGTGTACCCCTGGGGGTACGGGATGTGTTTGTCGGGGGGTACGCGCAGCAAAGGTAAACATAAATATTTTTGTAATTGTTATTAAATTATTTATTTTTTTAGCGAGGTGTACTCATTGTTAACGAAAATTTTAGACAGGGGTACACCCATGTCGAACGTATGGGAAACACTGCCCTAGAGTATAGCTGCAGCAAAATGACTAGGCGACCTCATCTCATTCCCAGCGATACAGCAATGAGAGCAGAGGAGTGCAGCCGAATGAGGTTTGCAGCAATCCACAAATTGAGATGGATTGGTGGAGAACCTGGTGCCGTGGCCACACTCCATACATTGTATGTTGCAGTAATAAAGGAGCTGGTATGAGTGTGTGTTTGTGTGTGGGGGTGGGGGTGTGCTGTTGAAACAGCTTGCTTGCAACAACTCTATGTGTCCTAATCTATCCTCGCCATCTGAATGAAAGGTGTGACCATCATTGCCTGCCTACAGTATTCCGTTGAGTATTCCTACAGAAATACCATGATAATTGCAGGATGATTAGGCAACGTCATTCATCTACACAACACGATGGACTTAATCAAGTAGGGGTGGGTGAAAGGTTGGGGGGTTAGGGGAAGGGGGTGGGGGTCTAGGACTCCTTTAAAAAAAAAAAATTCCTAGCATTTAATTTCAGAGGAAAAGACAGATCTAAATATCAGACGATAAGTCTAAAAATAACTAGAGCCACCTAAAAAAAAACAACAAACAATAGGCATTCCCATTGTTTTTATTTATTGATTATTTTGTTTAAAAGACTTGTCAATTTTTACATCGACATACCCGCCATTGATCCAGAGTCGAACATTGTTTGTTCTTCTATCAATTATACCAATTATTGGATAAGAGTTAACAGGCCGGCGCCCGCTGAATTTTAGGTATTGCGGATAAGAGTTAACCGGCCGGCGCCCGCGGAATTTTAGGTTTTGCGGTCGTCGTCGCCCCCCCCCCCCTCCCCCCCCCCCGAAAGGCGAGACTTCCCACCACGGGCTTGTTCTGTCTGATTTTAATAATCGTAACATGGCTAAGAATTGTGTGTTTATATATATATATATATATATGTGTGTGTGTCATGGCGAAATGGCGGAAATGAAATGAAATTTCTTACAGTGCATGACAGTTTTGACAATTATATCTCTATATTTTAATGCAAATTATATAAAGCGTCACGCATGATTTATATAATTCATTAGGAGAATGAAATTTACATTTTTTTTTAAAAAAAGGAAATTAAATTCTTAATAAGAGACGGGGCGAGCAGGTCTCCTACAGCTTCTATAGTATGCTCATCACAGCCATGAAACCAGCCTCAATGAGAGGGATATGCTTCAAGAAACATTGGAGCATTTACCCTAAAATGGCAAAATCCGAGCGCCATCAGCCATTCTAAACACTTTATTTTTGCTTCAGAAATACGAAGCCACCCCCCCCCCCAACCAAACCGTTTGAGTCTCTACGTTTAATGGACACTCAGACTTCTCATCTAAATATATGATAATTTTGGCGCATCTGTGTCACGTGATATCCGANCCCCCCCCCCCCACACACACACATACACACACAAACAAGCACACACTTCCGCTTTCATTGGCAAAAAGCTGATGAGTTGTGAAATCACTCACAGGTGTCCTGCATTAGTTTCTTACCTTCAAGTGGAGCGGTCGCTTGACCTTCCAGCCCCCCCCCCGCTTCCCCCAACCACTTTCTGGTTGTTTACCCCTTGCATTCAAAGTTGATTGTTTTCATTCCCCCCCCCCCACAATCACACATCGGGACCCCTTAAATCCCCGAGTAACCCGCCACCCTTTGGGGTTGCAGGACCCCCGTAAGGGCTCTGAATCAAGGATTTTTAATTTTCAAGGACATCTTTAACCAAACTGACACTCTCCTTATCTTATCTTATGTTAGCTACTGACGCTCTCCTTATCTTAGCTACTGACACTCTCCATATCTTAGCTACTGACACTCTCCTTATCTTAGCTACTGACACTCTCCATATCTTAGCTACTGACACTCTCCTTATCTTAGCTACTGACACTCTCCATATCTTAGTTACTGACACTCTCCTTATCTTAGTTACTGACACTCTCCTTATCTTAGCTACCGACACTCCTTATAAAAAAAGAATCAAAACATGGATGTTGTTTTTAATTATTTATGTATTATAATTTCATTCAGTTATTATTTAATAACACATGGATAACCGACACATGAACAACTTCATTATTAAGAATGGTGACATTGTTTCCTGGATGCCAAAATAGTAGTGATTAGCAGACATTTCTGGATTTAGATTTGATGTCCCTAACATCAAAAGTGACCTGAGATTATTATCGGACAAATTTTTTCTCAAATTTTTCTTCACGTATTTCGTTCTTGAAAATGTTTGTTCACACAGGCATGTATGTTGTTCCAAAGTTTGAAAAGTACCTTGATGCAAAAAGTTTTGAAATTTGGAAAGTCTTCCTTGGGCGAAAACCCACCAGTCCTTCTTTGAACGTGTCCCTAATGAGGCCATTTGGTTGCACCTCAATGACCTCCAGGTGCGGTTCATCTGGGCGACGGGCCACATCTGCTTCAAATGGGTTTTGAAACAGTCTCACTTCTTGATGACATGCACAACAGGCGAAAACACACGCACACATGCACATGGAGAGAAAGAGAGTTACACGCACACATGCACATGGAGAGAAAGAGAGTTACATACACACACGCGCGCGCGTATGCAGCCAAACAAGCGCACCAAGCGGCATACCGCTAGCCTCAAATAAAATGCTCGAGTATAGCGTCAAATGTTCTGAATGCTGATATATCCGAAATCTCCTTTATCCGAACTACCCATATTTAAAAAAAAAAATTTATTTAGTACGCAGAGCGCATCACCCGGAGTAATGAGGTATAGCCAACTGCGGAAGAAAATTCCGACCCCTGTCGAACAATCCAGGTAAGATCGATCAGTACTGTAAAGAGCGAGTTGTTTCCATTAAGTACCACACGTGTATAAGGTGTAAGAATATTTTGTCTTCTATGCAATGACTTAAGTTGGCGTGCTGGGTTATTCGAATAAGGAAGTTTTGCGTAACGCAACAGTCACCAGTAAGTTTGGATAATCTACCGTGTTTTCCAACCCAACAAATCTTGTTGTTACTCTGATGCGTCTAGCACCCACCATCTCAGGGGTGACGCCGATTGAAAAACCGTATATTTAAAGAGGACACACTGCTTTGGTCTAACCGAATTTCATAATAGGATAACCGATCACGCGTAAATTTTCTACACATGTAACCGATACAAACGCGGGCTTTATTCAAAATTCATGGTTGATGCGTCAGAAATGAGGTGACCCTATAATTAGGTCAGAAAAACACCGCTTTGACCATGATTCAACGCCGATTGAAGTGTTCAGTAACTTTCGTAAGTGGACAGGAAGGTGTATTTATCTAAATTCTGAGAAATAAAGCTTTCCATTGATACCAAAAAAACGAGATGGTCGGGTGATTCTAAGGACATATTTTTGAGAATCCAAATTTATATATCAAACCCCAGAAATACTAAAAAATAAATATGTTCGCCGATTCGTCACTAGCACCGCCCCTTAACATTTGAGCATGGTTGTCCTACAGCACAAGGTCTTTTACATGCTGTCTGTGATTTCACGTTTATCTGCTACCTTTACTTTGGGATGATCTGCTTGAGGATTTAATCGTACACAGCATTATCTGCAGACCAAAGGAAGCACTCTTGACGAAGTGGTGACCAAACTTTAGGCCTAAAGATTGTTTCTGCCCGAGAAGCGCTGTCCATTGGTGGAACATACTATTGAAAAGGTATTTTTGAAATCACATCAATATGGGATTTCAGTGGAGAGAATATTAATGTTTAATAAAAGAATGGCAGGAGAAAAATGTACGATCCACTGTTGGACAGTCTAGGCTTTCTGATCTGGCTCTACTATCAATTGAAAGTGATACGTTGAAAGCTGAAGGATATTGATTTTGGTCACGTGATTGACAGGTTGCAGAATTGAAGACCAGGAAATTAAAATTTTAAATAAAGTTAATTTAATGTTTAAGTAATTATAACTTAACGTTGTCACAGTTCTTAAATACATTCACCTCCTAACCGTCAATTATTTTTTGTTCTTGTTATAATTATACCGTAGACTTATTTTAACTAGAAGAAATCGATTGTGAAAGTCGGTAGAAGGGGGGTGACACCATGAGTTTACCTCACTGGGTGACACCAACCCTTGCTACGCCACTACACCCACCTGCCTACCCACCTTGCCATTTTGCTATGAATCGCCGCTGCCCACGTTTAAGACACACCTCCGAATTTCGCTGCGCTCCCGTACAGCATGAAAAATTCTATGCTGGGCATTATTTATGACACGCACTGAATGCTGGTATACTCGGACATACGTCACAATGCTGGCGCCATTTTTATAAATGGGACTCCGTGATGTATGTAGTAGCGCCATTTACGCCACCAGCCAAAACTACATCTGTTATGTTACATTTGGAACTTACACGTCTTTTAAAAGTGCACAGTTGTAAAGTTGCAGTCGTAAATAAATTACCACAAGAAAGTGCACTGCTCTACCTATGCACAGTAGCGTAAAGGAGGAGGTGACAAAAAAAAAAAAAAGGACACCCTGCCATGGGCTAAAAAAGTCACCCCACA
>CAXITT010000026.1:1071816-1085120 GCA_964033795.1 Lymnaea stagnalis | reverse complement strand
CCTATGCAAAGTAGCGTAAAGGGGGAGGGGAAAAAAAAAAAAAAAGGACACCCTGCAGTTGGCTAAAAAAGTCGCCCCTCAATATGAATAAAATGAGTGCCCCCCCCCCTCGCGCGGATCACAACCCCCCCTCCCCTTTCCTACTCCACTGCCTATGCACCATTATTAAAACTCTGTTTCTGAAAAGTTGTTTTTACATAAATAACAAATGAATGCTGTTCGTCCTCCGCATACCAAGTAGACCGTGGCTGTTTTCGACCATGAGTACTCAGGTGACTTTTGAGGCTCGTGAGGCTTGTGTGGCTTATGAGGCTAGTGTGGCTCGTGTGGCTTGTGTGGCTCGTGTGGCTAATGAGGCTCGTGTGGCTCGTGTGGCTAATGAGGCTCGTGTGGCTAATGAGGCTCGTGGGGTTCGTGTGGCTCTTGAGGCTCGTGTGGCTCTTGAGACTCGTGTGGCTCTTGAGGCATGTGCGTCGTTTTTAAAGACTTCCATTCTACTCACAGTCACCAAAATGGCTAATGAGGCTGGTGGGGTTCGTGTGGCTCTTGAGGCTCGTGTGGCTCTTGAGACTCGTGTGGCTCTTGAGGCATGTGCGTCGTTTTTAAAGACTTCCATTCTACTCACAGTCACCAAAATGCGCCCCCCCCCCCAACTCTTCCACTTTCGCTCTGCAAATTTCGATGTCCGCCGTATCCCCCATTCAATTTACAGGGCCGGCACCTTTGTGTAATTTTAGATTACAGAAAAGCATTGGGTGTTAGGGATTACAATCATGATTTTAATTTAATACGATTTTCCTGTAGTGTAGATTCCAGGACCAAAAAATAAGCCGAGTATAAAACAGGACCCCCCCCCCAACACAGGAGCGTCAAAATCAGAATGAATTTATGTATCGCGGGGGCGCCAGAGTAAGAGCTGGCCCAGGGCGTCATAATGCTTCATTAGCACTGATAGGCGCCCCGTTCTTTCCCCCCAAAACGCCTGCAATGCTCGTCTCCCTCGGATGAAATCCTTCTGAAAGAAACACAGGTCATCATAACGGGTGGGCGAACCTGGTCCCAAATGATGTTTTTTTCCCTAACTATAGCTTGAAACTGTTAGAAACAAATTGGGGGCGTCGGTGCATGACTTTGCCCAGGGCCACCGTTGCTGTTAAGACGCCCTGGTGATACTACCCGTACTCCAGGATAAGATAGTTTCTATTATAAAACAGGTTCCTTATTAAGTTAGTTACTACTAAGACAGGTTTTGCTTCTGGGCGCCTACTTAAAAGGCCAGAAGTCTGCATGCTAATTAAAGAATTAAAGAGCCGTAAGGGGGTGGGGCTTGGTAGAGTAGGCGGCCCCTCACCTACTTAAAAATCTCGTCTACTTCTCTAATTAAACATTCAATTTAGCCCCAGCCTCCGACACGAGTGACAACTTGTGGACCCGTGGCGCCACCGTTGTGTTGTAGTTTGCGCGTGGCCCCGTCATTGACCAACAAGTGGCACTGAGGCTCGCCATCTTCATCTGATGGCAGAATCTGAAGAGGGATAAGTAATGGGACGCGTGGAGATCTGATGCGTTTCCCGATACTGATTATGGAAGGGGATCGAGATGACGTGATCGGACCGCTCCCGGCGGCGAGCCGTAACAAAGGTACGATTGTGAACGACTCTCACGGCCTCCAGATGACATCGTCATGATCACGGACTCCAGATGAAATCGCAATGATCACGGACTCCAGATGACATCGTAATGATCACGGGCTCCAGATGATATCGTAATGATCACGGACTCCAGATGACATCGTAATGATCACGGGCTCCAGATGATATCGTAATGATCACGGACTCCAGATGACATCGTGATGATCACGGACTCCAGATGACATCGTCATGATCACGGACTCCAGATGACATCGTAATGATCACGGACTACAGATGACAACATCATAATGACCACCGACTCCAGATGACATCGTAATGATCACGGACACCAGATGACATCGTCATGATCACGGACACCAGATGACATCGTCATGATCACGGACTCCAGATGACATCGTAATGATCACGGACTACAGATGACAACATCGTAATGATCACGGACTCCAGATGACATCGTAATGATCACGGACTCCAGATGGCATCGTCATGATCACGGACTCCAGATGACATCGTAATGATCACGGACTCCAGATGACATCGTAATGATCACGGACTACAGATGACATCGTAATGATCACAGCCTCCAGATGACATCGTAATGATCACGGACTCCGGATGACATCGTAATGATCACGGACTCCAGATGACATCGTCATGATCACGGACTCCAGATGACATCGTCATGATCACGGACTCCAGATGACATCGTAATGATCACGGACTCCAGATGACATCGTAATGATCACGGACTACAGATGACATCGTAATGATCACGGCCTCCAGATGACATCGTAATGATCACGGACTCCAGATGACATCGTAATGATCACGGACTCCAGATGACATCGTCATGATCACGGACTCCAGATGACATTGTCATGATCACGGACTCCAGATGACATCGTAATGATCACGGATTGCAATCGGGATAATACGGAGCTTTTAAAAATCCGGATTTTCCAGGATTTTCACAGCGGAATATGAAATCCGAATTATCTGAACATATTTTTTAAAGCAGTTATCTCCAATGACATGACACATGTATCGATCTCGTCCATCAGACTTGCAATCGTATAGAGGCCCATCTCTGCGCACATTCAACGCCAGGTTGCGTATAAGAACATGATTTAAAATTGAAGATGCACTTGATGCTTTCATTTTTTTTAAAATTATCAATTTTTTAAGAAAGGTGCTACACATAAATTGTATCAGTTTTTCTCCCCATTCATTTATAGGTTATTACCATCTAATCTTAACCTATATAAAACAAGCCCGCACAACTCAAAATGTAGGGCGGGCCGTAAAACCTTATGAAAAACTTGTGCGGGCCGAAAGATAATAGGGATGGGGCGGAAAGCTATTAAGAAAATAATAAAACTAAAGGATATGTCGTTACTTGGAAGGCCGCAAAGTGGGTGCTGGCGGGCCGCAAAGTGGGTGCTGGCGGGCCGCAAAGTGGGTGCTGGCGGGCCGAAACGTGGGTGCTGGCGGACCGCATGCGTCCCGCGGGCCGTATGTTGTGCAGTTCTGATGTAAATGAGTACCTATAATCCTAACCTATAAATGATTACCTATAATCATTTTAAATGATAATTCAATAACCCTCTCATCCTTTAATTATCAGGGTGGTTGAGTAAGAAGATCGGATTGATTAGTTAGTTGTGACTCCTATTGATTAATTAGTTGTGACTCCTATTGATTAGTTTGTTGTGACTCCTATTGATTAGTTTGTTGTGACTCCTATTGATTAGTTTGTTGTGACTCCTATTGATTAGTTTGTTGTGACTCCTATTGATTAGTTTGTTATGACTCCTATTACACCGATGTCCCTATTTTCAATTGAATCATGATTACAAGTGTTGCTATCTCGCGCTGGGAACATTCAGACAGACATAATATGTCTCCCATCTCTGTCATCATTTAACATCGTCTATAGCAAGGGCCAGGAACAAATCAAATGGATGCGTCTTATAAAGTCGGGTGATATCATTTGGTAAAACTTCAATAATCTTCAGGAATATGTCTGTACCAATGGCAGTGCCCCCCTTCCCCCCCCCACCCCCGGTTCAGCCGACACACGTCATAAGAGGTTAGACGGTCATATTCCTGGCGTCGAGACACTTGATCTGTTCTCACGCAGGAATAATTAAACCATCGAGTCCCTCTGCCCCCATAGTCTCGCTGTTCTAAGATTCACTTGA
The DNA here is from genome assembly GCA_964033795.1 of Lymnaea stagnalis. Lineage (NCBI taxonomy): Eukaryota > Metazoa > Mollusca > Gastropoda > Lymnaeidae > Lymnaea > Lymnaea stagnalis. The sequence continues at coordinate 1,081,267 of CAXITT010000026.1, read as the reverse complement.
CCAAAGGCCTCGGGCCCACTAGATCTCTACTCTTTGACTCACATGCCAGTCGCCATGCGTGTCTCCAGGCATTCATACGCTATCAAAACAACCCGAAATGAATTCCGGACGATTTTTTTTTTTACAAACAATAATCATACGAATCGCCATTTGCCATCAAAATCATCCACCACGATGCATTTCTTAGATGAGCAACAGTCACCACCAGCATCACAGTCACCACCAGCAGCACAGTCACCACCAGCAGCACAGTCACCACCAGCAGCACAGTCACCACCAGCAGCACAGTCACCACCAGCAGCACAGTCACCACCAGCATCACAGTCACCACCAGCAGCACAGTCACCACCAGCAGCACAGTCACCACCAGCAGCACAGTCACCACCAGCAGCACAGTCACCACCAGCAGCACAGTCACCACCAGCAGCACAGTCACCACCAGCAGCACAGTCACCACCAGCAGCACAGTCAACACCAGCAGCACAGTCAACACCAGCAGCAAAGTCACCACCAGTAGCACAGTCACCACCAGTAACAGTGATTTTGTTACTGATGGTGACTGTGTTACTGGTGGTGAATGTGTTACTGATGGTAACTGGGTTACTGATGGTAACATTGGATGTATCCACCACGACACTGATTTACTCCATTAACACACCAGCGAGAGTTGGAAGAAAAAAAAATTAATTTAATAATACACAAATTCTTTAACTGCATGTAATCTTGGTTTTCCAACTTCCGGCAATAGCAATTAAGTTTTTTAAACTAGTTTTTATTTTAATTATTTTTTTCCATTTGTCCTGTCTGTTAAGGAAGGTTCTCAGCCGAAACCTTCTTCATGTATTGTTCTGTCTTTCTATTCAAGCTTCCACATACCTTTTTCTTCTATTTCTTTAAAACAAAGTAGTCTACTTTGTCCTTAGACGTGGTCTCAATCATTCATGTATCGCAAGCACCACAAAGACCGAATCACTGGCCATTTTCTAATGGTCCTCTAAGAGTCACTGGCGTACATCAAATAACGATTACTCCCATGCGCGTGTAAGAGTCGATTGTCTCGGGGAAAACCCCCCAACAAGTGGCCAGGATTTCAGTCACAAGTGATGTTATATTAGAGATCTCGCAGTCCGAAATAAGAACACGCGTGCAGAAATCGTCGTCTTACGGCGCCCGCGGGTTCATGACATGGCGGCCACCTCGGACTTTTACTCACTTTGCCGTGCTAAATTTGGCCCCCTGGAGTGGGGCTCATCCAATTGTCAAAGTGTACGAGAGTGGCGTTGACTCACGGCCACTTTCGCACTCGAAGCGATGACCTAATGGCGGCGATCTCCACAGTACCAATTAATGTGTGTATTTCTGTGCCCGTGAGTCACGCTGGGAGCACGGCGATTACTCCACAAACCTTTGTTTAGATTATATGTTGGTAATCCGATTTCGCGATGGATTTATCATAACAACAACAATAATTCAATCAGTATATTGGAGTCTGCGGGGGGGGGGGGGGGTTTTTTTTTTAACGCCCTTTCACAAAAATTTTTTTGTCTATTTGATTGGGTGTCTGTTTGTTGGGTGTCTGTTTGACTCACGGTGTATGTTTGACTCACGGTGTCTGTTTGACTCACGGTGTCTGTTTGATGGGTGTCTGTTTGGTTGGGTGTCTGTTTGACTCACGGTGTATGTTTGTTGGGCGTCTGTTAGGTTAGTTGTCGGTTTGATGGACAGACTCATACCTTAACGGAAATCAGCAAGAAAACATTTCAAGTACCTCAAATCGATTCCACTTTCAAGTACAACAAATCCAGTACACTTTCAAGTACATAAGTACACCAACTCCAGTCCCCTTTCAAGTACATCAAATCCAGTCCATTGCACATCTTGATGTCTGCTAAAGCCAAAGAATTACGTCCAATAATGAATTGACGCGAGATGGGATTTTAAAAAGCAGTGTTGGAACGGAAAAGGTAATAAGAAAGATTCTGAGTTAGACTTGTCAATATGAAGGCGTTCACAAAACATACCGGTACCAATAAAGACAATCTTGTCCAATAACTTTTTAATAATATTATTTGTTGTAGTTGTATCTTTTAATATTTTCTGTATATTACGGGATGGTTTTAAAATTTAAAAAAAGGTTTCAAGGGGGAGTGTTCATTGTTTGACATGCAGGCAGTTTACTACAACTTATGCTCTAGTTTTATTATTTTAAAGTTTTATTATAATCTACTAAATCAGATTGATGTTGGGAAAGAAACCATTCCACATAAGCGCCCCTTCCTCCCCCCCCCCACGTGATCTTAAATTCAAAATGAATAACTAGCACACCATTTATTTTAACGTCTGATTTCTTCGGGCACGCCCTCCGCCTTATTCAAACCCCCCCCCCCCCACTCCCACCTGTCCTTTCATACGTCAATTGTCTCATTTCCGGTCGTCGATTACAATATTTTATTTAACTTTGCTGCGTTGGCATTTTAATGCGACATCCTTTCCCCCTCCTCCCCCCCCCCACCAGATCTTAAATTCAAAATTAATAACTAGCACACCATTTATTTTAACGTCCGATTTCCTCGGGCCCGCCCTCCCCCTTATTCAAACCCCCCCCCCCCCACTCCCACCTGTCCTTTCATACGTCAATTGTCTCATTTCCGGTCGTCGATTACAATATTTTATTTAACTTTGCTGCGTTGGCATTTTAATGCGACATCCTTCGTCAAACTGTGCATAAATTATCACTTACATTTTTTAACCGAGTTTTGTTCCGTGTTGAAATTGTCCCTCTAAGTGTGCAAAGTTGAAATTGTCCCTCTAAGTGTGCAAAGTTGAAATTGTCCCTCTAAGTGTGCAAAGTTGAAATTGTCCCTCTAAGTGTGCAAAGTTGAAATTGTGAATTATTTCCAAAATTATAATAAACTTAACGAAGTCATTGCCCTAGATAAAATTTAAAAAAAAAAAAAAAAAAAAAAAAAAAAAAAAAACCCTGACCCTTCAAAATGGTTCTCACACTACGCTACGTGTATTTTGAGATATGATCGGTAAAATGTTATCATGTATAGGTTTTTAAAATCTTATCGGGGAATCTTTGTCCAGCGATTTAAGTCTAATAAAGAAGACACTGTATCAAATGCTTCCTTAGCTTGCTTTCATGTTTGATTTGATTCGCTTCAAGTTTAATAAGCTAAATTCTAATTTTTTTAAAAATATTTTTTCTATTGTTTTTACTTTTTGCTAATTAACGATTTCAACAGAAAAATCTTTTCTATTATATTTTGTTTTTCCGCAGGCTTTCACATACCATATCCTTGCTATTTTATTTCATATACCATATTCTAGCTATTTTATTTCATATACCATATCCTTGCTATTTTATTTCATATACCATATTCTAGCTATTTTATTTCACATACCATATCCTTGCTATTTTATTTCACATACCATATCCTTGCTATTTTATTTCACATACCATATCCTTGCTATTTTATTTCACATACCATATCCTTGCTATTTTATTTCACATACCATATCCTTGCTATTTGATTTCAAATACCATATCGTAGCTATTTTATTTCAGATACCATATCCTTGCTATTTTATTTCACATGCCATATCCTTGCTATTTTATTTCAGATACCATATCCTTGCTATTTTATTTCACATGCCATATCCTTGCTATTTTATTTCACATGCCATATCCTTGCTATTTTATTTCACATGCCATATCCTTGCTATTTTATTTCACATGCCATATCCTTGCTATTTTATTTCACATGCCATATCCTTGCTATTTTATTTCACATGCCATATCCTTGCTATTTTATTTCACATGCCATATCCTTGCTATTTTATTTCACATGCCATATCCGTGCTATTTTATCCAAAGCTTTAATTTGTGTCTGACAGTGTTTAGTTTAGGTGAAGTTGCGTTTTATTTAAGATACCATTTGAATGATGAAGGGAACACATTTTAACATTTTCATTTCATTTCCAACTACGTCCGTGTATAATGATGATTAATCTTTCTTATGTCTCCGTGCATTGGTAGCCTTTTGTGGGCCTTTTGTGGGCCTTTTGTGGGCCTTTTGTGGGCTTTTTGTGGGCCTTTTGTGGGCCTTTCGTTAACCTTTTTTGTTTTACTCACATAGTTGGCTGGAGGCTGTAACACAATTATTTTAAGAACCATTCTAAAGTGAATAAATTTCCCCCTTTTTTTAAAGTCAGGGCACTTGTAGGCAGGTACACAACAGATATACACACACGACACTTGGAACACATTGGTCTTAAGAGTACGGCTCTATATTAGGGTTACACTCCTAAATAAAAGATTTCCCAGGAAATTTTTCTCTCCTATAAAAAACAATTTAATTATTATTAAAAAAAAACAAGTTACGGTACATACATATTGTCACGATTTGTAACAACTACAGTGGAACCCCGCTATAACGCGCCCCGTCATAACGCGCCCCGCCATAACGCGAATTCGGATATAACGCAGTCGTAGCACGGCTCCCGAAATTTGAAATTCATTGACCCCATCAGGCCTAAGCCTAAGTTCTTTGAACAATTTATCCATGGCTTGGAAAGCCATTTTTTAAAGCGAAAAAAAATCACAACTTTTCCAAATATCGTAGAAAATGAGCCCCTAAACGCACCACGTTCAAACTAGTATCAAAATTAATGCCGAAAACGAGGCTTTCTTCCGGTAGATTTATAAATAGTAATACGTAAGACCGAAAGTAAACAACAAGTACAAGAGAAAACTGGTTTCATCAGGTTTTTGAATTGTTAAACCAAAGTCAACATTATCGGAAGTGTTACTTATTACGGATCCATGAGTAAAGCCAGTAACTCGTCTTTGCGATTGTCTCCTATGAATTATATATTGCTTATATGAGAAAAAAAAATATTTTACTGTTATGGAAAAGCAACCCCGCTTTTAACGCGATCCGATTTAATGGACCCCGATCATCGCGTTATAGCGGTGTTCCACTGTATATGCAGGGACCTGTAAAATCTGGTTAACTGCACTGAATTAATTTGCTCAGTACACAGGTTCTCAAGCGTTTTCACGTCACGTGCACATTCATATAGAACCAACGTGTCCCTTACCACGATATAGTTGTCCAAACATACAAGGTGCCCAAATATACAAGTTGCCCAAACATACAAGTTTCCCAAGCATACGAGTTTCCTAAACTTACAAGTTTCCCCAAACATACAAGTTGCCCATCCTGATATAAAAAAACCTTTGTTATGACTGGCGTCACAACTTTCAAGGGACGAAACTAAAACTCAAAGATGGAAAGATAACTCTTATATAATCGCGACTATTCCCGATGAGTTGTAAAATAAATTGGTATCGAGATTATGTTTTCTGGTATAGATGTTATGTTTGTCTGGTATAGAGCTTATGTTTGCTTGGTATAGAGATTATGTTTTCCTGGTATAGAGCTTATGTTTTCCTGGTATAGAGCTTATGTTTGCGTGGTATGGAGCTTATGTTTGCCTGGGATATAAGTGACACTTGCTGTGTGCTTTGTAAATAGACGATGCTTATCTGGACTCTTGAGGATATTTACCTTGAGGATATACAATCCTTACACGGGATATAGGAAAACCGTCGGTTATGAATTCAGTATTACACAGAATTTCCAGAGGGTGTCAAAGATGACAGAGCTGCAGTGGCGTGAGAGAGGTGCGGACGGGGTGGTCCAACCCAGGTGCCTCCCCCCCCCTTTTTTTTTTTTTTCTTCTTTAGATAGAGGGGTGGCATTGTTGGCTAACGTCATAGCTTTTTCATGGACAGAGGCGAAAAAAATTTCGTCGCGCCCCAGGTGGCATTAACGCTCCTAGCGCCACCATTGCAGGTGTGCACTGACATTGTAAGTGTAAGCGAAGCGTTGACCAAAATGTCACACGTCCCCCGACTACTGATTATGTTCTGGTCCTGTCATTCGCCGCACAACTCCAGAGGAGGCCCATCCTCAATGACGGTCACGACCAAAGCCGCTCCCTCCCTCCGACTGGCGCACCGCGGATTACCTAGTGCTAAGACGATGAGATACATAACCCCCCAGTCCGCTCCTCTTCCTACTCCCATCTCGATCGCGTGCATGTACCCAAGGGAGAGTTGTCTACGTGCACGCGGCACGTACCTGAGTGATGAAAGCTCAACAGGAGAAGTCTTGCCCAGGTTACGGATATGAACAATGTTTAGAAAGTGGGTAAAAAGTCAGGAAGAAAGAAAGAAAAAAAAAATTAAAAAATCAACACACCTGAAATGCCCGGGAGCCGTAACTCCTGATCTTCGCTGACGTCATTTCCGTCACTCATAACTCCCGTCAGTCAAATCAAGATATATTAACATGGCCGCACATCCGCTCTATGAAAATGTCTCGCTCCTCTCAGCTCTACTTTTTTTTTTCGAGGGGAGGGGGGGGGTTGTGGCGGAGGGGGTGTGATGCATTACATCCGCCCACAATCTGACTGCGCCGGCAATTTATTACCGCGTCACTCATTCACTGGCAACAATGACGAGGTGAACAAACTCAGTGTCACCGTTTGTCTGCCCGTTACAGTTGTAGCCTGGCTAATAATAATAAATGGGTCCGTAAAGTGTACATGGCTTAGAGAGAGTTTTATGAATGGCTGATGAACATTTTATAGAAGCTAATTAAGAATTGTTTCATGCGTATTTACTAAATTTTTTTTCCAGAAGGACAATTTTATACATATCTAATTAAAGTAGTGCTGTAGTTATTTGTTTTAAAAAAATTACTATCACGAAACTGAAGTGCTCGTTGGGAACAAAATATTATTTTGGTAACGTTCTATAAAATTCCTATAAGATATTGGATGTCATTTAGAAAATCTTCTCATTTAATTACATTTCGTGTGCGTTGGCCGCTCTAACACTTACAAGACCCCCCCCCCCCACCAACCGTTCTGAGGGCGTGGCAGCCGTTTTTCTTACAGATTTGGAAAAGAGGAGTGATTTGTGCGTGTAGGTGTATGCGTGTGTGTAAAAGGGGGGGGGGGGGGGGGGGCGGGGACCTTGAATTAAAAAACGCTTTTACCGTTAAGGGAACGGGGCCATTCCTTAATTCTGGCGTGGCAGCCGTTTTTCTTACAGATTTGGAAAAGAGGAGTGATTTGTGCGTGTAGGTGTATGCGTGTGTGTAAAAGGGGGGGGGGGAGGGGGGGCGGTGACCTTGAATTAAAACACGCTGTTACCGTTAAGGCAACGGAGCCATTCCTTAATTCGTACATCTCGTTGTCAGCAGCTTTTTAGCCACCAGCCACCAGCACTACTTACTGCTACAGGGCTCAATAGCCTGGGTGTTCGCGCCCCCAAGGATTGGGAGGGTGGGGGTTCAAGGAAAGATAATAATAACAGAACAGAGGTCCGCCATTAACTTTTATTTTCTGGTTTAAATGTTTATCAACGATTTTAATGTCTTCATTCACATTTTACATTATGTCAAAAGCCACGCCGCTGGCAGAAGTGGGGGAGGGGGGCGAGGAGGAGGCGGTCCGCCGCTGGCGACTCTTTTCTCTATGTATTATGAGTGGCATTTTCGAAAACAGCAGAGTTTTTATTTTCGTGTATGAGGGGCGGCAAATATTGAGTAACCCTTGCCCCGCCCCTGAATCACACGTTTATTGATCTATGTTGTGCAGTTCCCGTGGTAATTGATTTTTTTACTCTCCACTTTTAAAGCGCTATTTCACTTTTGAAGTAGTAGGAGAGACTTAGTCAAATAATTTGTCTGAGGGGTGCAGGATACAGAAAGGGTTTTGAGAAGCCCTGTACTGTCATGGCGACTGATCCACTTCCTATTCGTGTACACGTGACGAGAATGTATCATTAGTATTGTTCAAATGAAAGAAGTTAACTTTCAGTCGTCATGAACCATGACTGGCAGAGACACGTCTGTAAGAAAACCACAACAAAAACAGCCCATAGTTTATTTACGTGCTTTTTGCGCGGGACAGTAAAAGACGTGACAGTAAAAGACGTGACAGTAAAGGTCGTGACAGTAAAAGACGTGACAGTAAAAGACGTGACAGTAAAAGACGTGACAGTAAAAGACGTGACAGTAAAAGACGTGACAGTAAAAGACGTGACAGTAAAAGACGTGACAGTAAAAGACGTGACAGTAAAAGACGTGACAGTAAAAGACGTGACAGTAAAAGACGTGACAGTAAAGGTCGTGACAGTAAAGGTCGTGACAGTAAAGGTTGTGACAGTAAAAGACGTGACAGTAAAAGACGTGACAGTAAAAGACGTGACAGTAAAAGACGTGACAGTAAAGGTCGTGACAGTAAAGGTCGTGACGGTAAAAGACGTGACAGTAAAGGTCGTAACAATAAAGGTCGTGACGGTAAAAGACGTGACAGTAAAAGACGTGACAGTAAAAAACGTGACAGTAAAAGACGTGACAGTAAAGACGTGACAGTAAAAGACGTGACAGTAAAAGACTTGACAGTAAAAGACGTGACAGTAAAAGACGTGACAGTAAAAGACGTGACAATAAAGGTCGTGACAATAAAAGACGTGACAGTAAAAGACGTGACAGTAAAAGACGTGACAGTAAAAGGCGTGACAGTAAAGGTCGTGACAGTAAAAGACGTGACAGTAAAGGTCGTGACAGTAAAAGACGTGACAGTAAAAGACGTGACAGTAAAAGACGTGACAGTAAAAGACGTGACAGTAAAAGACGTGACAGTAAAAGACGTGACAGTAAAAGACGTGACAGTAAAAGACGTGACAGTAAAAGACGTGACAGTAAAGGTCGTGACAGTAAAGGTCGTGACAGTAAAAGACGTGACAGTAAAAGACGTGACAGTAAAAGACGTGACAGTAAAAGACGTGACAGTAAAGGTCGTGACAGTAAAGGTCGTGACGGTAAAAGACGTGACAGTAAAGGTCGTGACAATAAAGGTCGTGACGGTAAAAGACGTGACAGTAAAAGACGTGACAGTAAAGGTCGTGACAATAAAGGTCGTGACAGTAAAAGACGTGACAGTAAAAGACGTGACAGTAAAGGTCGTGACAATAAAGGTCGTGACAGTAAAAGACGTGACAGTAAAGGTCGTGACAATAAAGGTCGTGACAGTAAAAGACGTGACAGTAAAGGTCGTGACAATAAAGGTCGTGACAGTAACAAGTAGACAAGTGTTTTATAAAAGATTCAAACTGCCTTAACAATATAATATGTGTAGGCGAGCCACTGTGTATGTAATACCCGTACTAGCATTTCAAGCTTGTTGTTCTTTGAGAGGACACGACAACCGTTGGAGGGAAAAGCTAATGCGGCATGATATCTGGCGGCCTGCCTGGCACTTTTGTTGTTGTTGTTGTTGTTGTAAAACTGAGGTCGAGAAGGGAATTAATTCTAATATATATATACATATATATATATATATATATATATATATATATATATATATA
>CAXITT010000026.1:1036371-1054106 GCA_964033795.1 Lymnaea stagnalis | reverse complement strand
CCCCCCCCCCCCTTTTTTTTTCTTCTCCACCACTTGGAGTTCCTATTGACAATGCGCTACAAAATGGTGTGTGCACAAGTTCTCTGATACTTCCTGTGTAATTATGGGTGGGTCGTCATTTCGGCACGCCCATTTAGCACGCCGTGCTGTGACGGCGACACGCGCCATATTTCACAAGGAAAACACGTTGTCCATTTAGTTTACAGAGATTTTTGGGCGCTGTTACCAGAACGTGAAGGCCCGTTGTGCGGGTGTCTCTGTGTGTGTGTGTGAAAAGACCACGACAAATCAAAGCCCTCTTTCCCAGGATTCCTACCATGGGACACTTAAAGGAGCGGGAAATACCACGTGTCACAAAAATACAAACCACGAGGGATCCAAATATATAATTTATAGCCCCCCACCCTTTACTACTTTCGTGTCTGTATTTTGTTGTTCCAAATTCAACATTAAGTCTTCACTTAAATTAAGTGGTCTATGAATTCATTGTATAGGGTGTGAGTTTCCCCACGAGTCAAGTACATATGTCCGTAAAAATGAATTAAGTTGAAATCGTACTAGAGCAGGCTAAAACATTATAAATCCTACAGCGCTAAGGATCATCAACTTAATATTTTTTTTAGACTTTAAAAAAAAAAGAACACAACGAACGTGTCGGCAAGAAGCCTTCACCAGCGAACAAATAACAGTAAAAACAGAATTAAATTTAAAAAAAAAACAAAACAGCTAAGTGTTATAGTTTTTTTTAAAATTTAATTCTGTTTTTTTAAATTTTTATTTGTTCGCTGATGAAGGCTTCTTGCCGATACGTTCGTTGCGTTCTCTCCCCCCACCACCCCCCAGGTTTTTCCCCATACTTTATTTCATTCATTTCCTTGTTTTACGTTTAAATAATTTAATGAGATTTGTAGACCCTAAAGTTGTACAAAGAGAAGCGAAGGAAAATGATGTAAATAGACCTAACGACCCCATCACCTCAGTTTGTATACCGCTGCTAAAGTTACAACTGGTTACAGCATTCTATATTGTTCGCTCAACTAGATAAGGACTGCATTTAAGCAATTAGTTTATGCATGTTCTTTCGTATATCCGTTAAGTTTTGACGCTATTATAACTAATTTGTTGTAAAAAGTGCCCCAAAAAAGCAAACTATATTTTCTTGGAATTTTCTGCATGGTGTATGTTTGATACACTCAATTGTGTGTGTCTGTCACGCCCTTGAGTATGTATGTCACACAATTAATTGGATATGTCTCTCACATAATTATTGTGGATGTCTGTCCTACACTGATAGTGCCATAAATCTCACACATGTGAGTATACGTCTTGTGTTTTTCTTAATGTATGTTTGTCACATAAAGATATTTATTTGTGTATGTTTGTCGCATATATTTATGTGTGTATGTGTGTCACATATATTTACTTGTGTATGGTTGTCACATATATTTGTGTATTTTTATCACACATGTTTATTTGTGTACGTTTGTCGCATATATTTATTTTTGTATGTTTGTCACATATTTATTTGTGTATGTCTTTCACTTTCAGACAGTTTAAAATCATCCCCGACATGAGTTTCGCCTCACATCCAATCCAAAAAAAAAGATAATAAGTTAATGGACAATTAATGACCCCATTAAATAGGTCAAAGGTCACAAAGGTTAAAAAAACAAATTACAGGTCTCTGACCCTTTTCCACCCGACCTTCCCCACCTTCTTGTATCGCCATAACTATACGTTTATATCATTTCACGTCATTATGTCCCCATCATTTGATTCGTTTTGTCACCATCATTTGATTCGTTTTGTCACCATCATTTGATTCGTTTTGTCCCCATCACTTAATTCGTTTTGTCACCATCATTTGATTCGTATTGTCCCCATCATTTCATAGAATCCTGCCTCCGTTATTTCCTATCACCCTATCATCATCATCATTTCGTATCACCTTGTCGCAACCATTCCACATAAAACTCGGTGACCTAAGAACAGGGTTTCTTTCAGCTAGACTATACCTGGGGGGGGGGCACAATAAACCAACTGGCACTGCCCCCCCCCCCGAATATCTGAAGTGCCCCCCCCCCTCGGGGGGGGGGGGGGAAATTTTTTGAAAAAAAACTGCCTAAGAATCCATCATGATTGATCAATGTAAAAACGTTTACTCTGGAGCTTCATGTTGATATTTTATTTTCATTCTAAATTTTACTGTTATCTATATTAAAAAAGTTAAAACCTTGGTTTCTATGGACCAGATGTCGTCAGCAATATATATTAATATATTTTGGTATGTTTTTATTTTTAACCAAACACAACGACTACCGTCGACATTGTTCGACTATTGTAACTCTTGTATACCAGCTTTGTCTCTATGGTCGTGATGGGAGGTGTAGATGTGTAACAGGAAAGGTGGGGGGGGGGGGCTGTTGAATTGTTTAAATTGTACTTTAAACGTAAAGAGTTTTTTTTTTTTTTTATTGTTTCATTGTTTGGCTATTTTAACTCTTGTATACGAGCTTTGTCTCTATGGGCGTGATGGGAGGTGTAGATGTGTAACAGGAAAGGTGGGGGGGGGGGGCTGATGACATGTCTAAATTGTACATTCAACGTAAAGAGATTTTTTTTATTTATATTGTTATGGCACTGCCAAGAGTGGCTATTATTAGCACATTGCTGGAGAGCTTCGGGAGCTAGGTAGCTGGATAGTGGAATGCTCTTACATTTGGCTTGGATATTGAATGGCAGCTGAGAATCTCAAACAGGATTCAATCTACCCCCTGATGACTCGGCACTAAAATTTTTCGTTAAATTGGCCTAATGAGGGTTAAAGGGCAGTCGCAACGTGTTTTCTTTATTTTTGCATTGAAGAATTTTTACACTTAAAATTGACAACACACATTTCTCGTATTCCATGGGACTTTTTATGTTAAGTGTTTTGGAACCACTGATGAATAGTCTGGTACTCTTGTGTTTACGTCACCTCGTTGACGTCTTGTTGGCACTTTCCCTATCCCACATGAACATAATGCCTTTTACTTACACTGTAGCATACTATTGAACCGAACAATCTGTAGATTAACTTGGAGCAGGTCTACGCATTAAGCAGAGCCGTCGTGTGGACATTGCAACCCCTGCGGTGGCAGGGGGTCTCGGATATTTAACGGGCCCTAAAATTGTGATGCATAAAAATAATAATAATAATAATTATTATTTTTTAATTTTAAAAAAAAGTAATTAAACCTACCGAAAAGTGGCAGGAGGGTGTCCAAGTATAACGTGACGGTGCTGTTATTAAGTCTGTCATAAATAATTATTAATTATAAGTATAAAGTATTTGAACCAAAAATAACGAGTAGGCCTCTATTAATTTACACGACCACGCCTACACAGTCGAACTGCTTATCGTTTGTTGTTTATGATGTTTAAAACCCACCAGTTGAACAGTTTATATTAGTGTCGGTGATGAATCGAGCAGAACTGAGAAATGGAGTACAGGCGGGAAAAGTTCAAATCACATCGCGCTGTGTATGTGTGCTTTTCTGCTTAGATCAGCCCTGCATGCAGTTAACAACGTTTTTCCCCTGCCTTGAGCAAATCTAAATACAGAGAAAATCTAAATACATGTACAACTGAAAAAAGATTTGAGTTTTGCATTCTCATTCACCCGGTAAACATGTTATCTGACATGTGACTTTTTATCTACCATTTGTATTTGAGTCTATTTTCTAGCCACGGTTTTTAAAAAAAAGTATTATGAGAATTATGTATACAATAAATAATTTAGGGCAGGTAAATGTTTTACAGGGATATTGTTCTGCATTTTTCAGATTTAATTATTCGTGCACGGAGAATAATTAACATTTGATGCGATTTTTGTATGAAGCCTTGTTATAGAAACATAATAAGAACATTTATATAAAATCTATAACGGTTACATAAAAAATCGAACCTTCTTAAAAAATCTAGAAAATGCAAGAAACTAATAAAAAACGAATTCACCAAAACTGAGAATATAAAAATCTATAGAACTAAACTAACATTTCCATAAACTTTTAGAGCCTATTATATATCACCGTGAAACGATATAGAACTTAACGGTAAATTCTATAATTTTACACCCCCCCCCCCCAAAAAAAAAATAAAAAAATAAATAAAAACAATAAATAGATAAGAAATAAAAAAAATCAAAATGTCTTAAATATAACCATTTTTTTCATTTTATTGAAAAGAGTGGCCCCTGTTTCCCCCAACATTTGAATCTCGATATTCAATTGTATTTTACTCAGTTTTGTCTAGATCAGTGGTTCTCAACCTTCTTAGTGCCGCGACCCTTTAATACAGCTTCTCGTGTCGTTACAACCTCCAGCCACACACTTATTTTCGTTGCTAATTCATAGCTGTATTAATGTGTTTTCAGGTGGTCTTAGGCGACCGCTGGAAAAGGTTCGCGACCCACATGTTGAGAACCGCTGGTCTAGATGCAAACATTAATGCAGGACCCTTTGTTTGAGATTTTATTTATGTAGTACATATAAAAAAAATAGAAGGAAACAAAAGTGGGGGGGGGGATTGGGTTTCCTGCCCTGAACATGTTTTTGAAAATTCATAAATACCAACCGTTGCAAAGATGCTAGTCCATGGATGCAGCAACGAAACATTACCAGAACCAGATAAAGGATATATTTGACAAGTTTGGTTAATCATCCATCAATCCATTCAATATATAATTTTCGGCTTATAATATATTTATATTTTATTCAAGTGTGTTTGTGTTACAAAGAGGAATTATGCAGATGATTCATGATTATTTAAGACTTGGCTTAATAAAATTTAAGCTAAATTAATTCATATAAATTTATATTTATGGGAGCTTATGATAAAATTTGGCATTAAAAAAACATTTTTGCTACTTAAAAACTGCTTAATAATAATTAGCAAGTCCGTTATCACCCTCTTTAGAATCGTTAAAAACAGCATTTTTTCCCCCCACAATGAAGAGCCTTTAAAACGGCCTTATTTACCTAAATCGTGGACGTTTCCACCCCCGCGCCAAGAATAGAATAGTCGACCTCGGCCGGAAGTGTGAAGGGAGGTCATCCTTATTGCAGACGAAATGGGTTACGGATAAACACAAATCCTCACGTAGCTAAATTCTTTTTTCTTCTGGCAATGTTAATATGGGATATATTTTGCTTCGCTTGTTCCAACTTTGCATTATACAATTTAGTGAGGAGTTAGATCATCATTTAAATTATTTTTATTCAAAATTTATTTTCAATTTCTCGAATATTGTAAGTCAAATTGCCTTTTCAACATAATAATTTTTATAATAAAATAATAATAACTACCATTAGCTAAGGCTAAGGCTAATGCCAATGATAAAAATAAAAGAGGACTACAAGATTATTTATACTACAGAGTAGACTACAGTGATACAGTCACAGTGGCTAGTTTCCTAAATTTAAAATAATAAATAAACTAAGTAATTGAATCAAGTATTTTTTAGTAAATAGTATATCGCTAACACTAACCATAATAAGATTAAGTACAAGTGAGAGTTAGACTAAGACTTAAGACTTTATTCAATAATTTGTAGGTCTTAATCTAAATTAGATTCTAATGAAATAAATATCCCTGGCCCTCCCTCTCTCTATCTTTCCCCACAATCTCATCAGCACCATCTCTTTCTTCATGTCTCTACCCTCACTTTCTACCCTCTCTCCCCTCCATCTCCCTCTCTCTCCCCCCTCACTTTGTGTATTCTCCCTCACCCTTTCTTTTTCTGCCTCCTTCCCTCACTCTCTTTCAGAGACAAGCTAGAGCAGAGGTTCTCAACCTTTCTAATGTCGCCACCCTTTAATACATTTCCTCATGTTGTGGCGACTCCTCAACCACAAAATTATTTTCGTTAATACTTTATAACTGTGGAGTATATGTGTTTTCAGATGGTCTTAGGTGACCCCTGTGAAAGGGTCGTGCGACCCCCAAATAAAATAACATCAAAGCCCATTTTGGACATCTGTCTTCCTCTGCCCACCCCTTACTTATGCCCCTGCTGTCTTTCCCCCTCTCTCTCTAACTTTATTGTTTTCCTTCTCTGATTATACTTAATCTGATTTTAAAATTATATAAAATGCCAAATAATTTTGTTTCTATTTGTCTCTAGACTCATCTTTCACACTTTTTCCACCTTAAGTATAAGTTAAAAACACTTAGTTTTTTTAATTTATGAGATTTTAACTGCCTTCTCACCTCTTGCACATTCGTATTGAAATTTTACAAAGAAATGTTATTGAAACAGTTATCTCAAACTAATTTTTATTTCATCAGAAGTATGCTTAGAAAAAAAAAGAGGTGGGGGGTATACTATATTTAAAAAAAAAATAATGAGTTTCATAAGGATATTAAAAAAAAGATTACAGGTTGTAGAGTAAATCATTAGAAACTTGGTTATGGTTGTTCAGACAAATTGTGATCAGGAGAATTTCATATCATTAAAAGTCAGATAATTGATGGCATGTTAAATGTTATAAGATAAAACCTGCTATATATAAATAAAAAAAATTTTTTTTTTTTTTTTTTTTTTGAATTTTTTATCTGACTCAAAATGTCATTGTGATAGTGGTTACCTTCTCTAACCGAATGTAGACTGTACATTGTTGGGTCAAAAAAATTTAAGTATGGGCAACCCATTGCATGAATAACCCAGTGCCTGGATAACTTATTCATGTTTCTACTGTGCTGTATGTGCAGTTATTGATCATTACACAAGTATCACCAGATAACTTAAGTTTAATAAAATGCATACATTGGGTGGTTAACATTTGTACTGCATCAGTATAATCTTCTTGTAAATGCTTCAAATGAAACTTGTATTTGCTATCAATCACTATCACATTTTTTAGAGGTAAATCCATAAGCAAAATCCTTTGGCAAGAAGACCATGCACACTGGAGCTGTATATTTATAACTTTTCGTCAGATGTTATTTGTCTAAAAGCCATTTCAATTGATGTTTAACAATCTTAATATAAACAGATGCAGCTGATGGATTAGAGTTTTGGGGTGGGTGCATCCTTTAAATGATTAAATACTATCCAACTTGTTGCTGGGGGGGGGGGAGGGGGTGTATTTCCTAAGCTGAAGTTCTGCCTCAGCAACTACCCCTCCAGTACTACAGACTGTCCCTCTTAAATGTGATAACATCAAGATTCTATGTTATATATTTAATTACTCAAAACCAAGGCCGTTCAAAAAGGGGATGACAACATTGGCACAAATTGTCTTAAGATAGGACCCTTATATTGAAGAACAATAAAATGGCACATAGATTACTAATAGAGGGGCACCAAAATCTTTTTTTTTTTTACTGGTCCACCTTGGGAGGCACTTTTTTTTCTATCTAATGGTGGGTGCTACATTTCCTTGATAATGTATAAAACACAGATAAATTTTCAGGGTCTGGCCAGGAGTGTCCACAGTTCATTTCCATTAGTAACAATAAAAGTGACTTGTAAAGCAGAAGGTAGTTTTGGTGGTCTTCAGTCTGGGCTACAGGCTACAGTCTCTGCCATCTTCTTCATGTATTAATTTCTAGTTTTTTTATAAAGATATTATTTTTGTGTTCTTGATTTTATTCCCATTAAAAAAAAAAATTGTTTCGGTTTCAGATTGTCAAAGATAACTGTTTCTAGTGTGTTAATGGTTGCAAGTAGCAGGCAGCAAAGTAAGTATATACCAGTTCTGTTATCTGCAATGACATTTTTAAAGCCTGCTACTATTATATTAACCTGATTTATACCTGGGTTAGTATTGATGAGTTGTTGAAATTATGCTACAAGGAAGTAGGATGAAGCCAATGTCAAACAAACTAATTTAGCTCTTTAAAATATCATAGTCTGCCTCAGAATTTTTAAAGAAAAGATATAAAGGAAAATTTTTCAACTCTTAGGTGTAACTAGATAGAAAAACCGAAAGGGGACATTTCCTCTTTTGCATAATAATTTACTATAGTATTAGTATATCCCCCACAATGGGAGAATTATCACCACAATCAAAGTTTAAGAGAGTACCAATGAATGCTTCTAAAGCTAAAGACTGCATTTCTCTAGTAAGGATAAACACCTCCAATTAACTTACATTATAAAGCACAATGAGTTGGATACATAACTATATATCCATTTTTGTCCTCCATACAATTTAAATATCTAGACTTATTTAGCCACTCCCATAATAATGTATTGGTATGAATTCACACACCAATACTCTGTTGGATACATAATCATCATGCATTCCCTCAAGCCACCTACAAACACTGTAAGGCCAGCTTGGCCTTAGTCATAGCTGGTGAACACATGTTGCTGCCTGGCATCTTTGATAAGTTGGGGGTGGGGGGTGGAGATGGGGGTATTAGGTTACAGGCACAGATGGTATTCAGCTCTTTAACAATGTTTAAACCTCTTTCTCCTCTCCATCTGGGCTTTCCCCACACCTTTACCACCACAGACCCTCCCCAAACCTTCTTGTTTAATTACTTTGATTTGTGTTGAAATAGGAGACTTTAATAAGGACCACATTTTGATGCCATTTTCTTTCTTCTTTTTTTTTTCCCTTTTTTTTTTTTTTACAACTTGGTCTCTTTTTCCCTAAATGCGCATTTTTTAACCTTCAATTCAAGCTACAGCTCACTTTTAAAATAAACTGAGATTTTTAAAAAGTTTTTTTTTTCCCAAGTTTTTTTAAAAGGAAATGGAATATTTTGTTTTTTTTTTTTCTTTTTTTTTTTTTCCCTTTTTTTTTTTTTACAACTTGGTCTCTTTTTCCCTAAATGCGCATTTTTTAACCTTCAATTCAAGCTACAGCTCACTTTTAAAATAAACTGAGATTTTTAAAAAGTTTTTTTTTTCCCAAGTTATTTTAAACGGAAATGGCATATTTTGTTTACTGTTGTTTACTGGTGTCAAAGATTTAAGGATGTGCACTAAAAGAGTTGAGGGCTGCTCAAGAAGTATATGGTTTCTAACTAGGTCACTCTGTCAAAGAGTTTTGTTGTTACCTGAAATAAGCCAAGTATCTACACTTTTAATAAGAATTTTAAGGATTAAAGTAAATAAATGGTAGTATAGCTTTAGTTTATATAACTAATTATAAGAATGTTGGACTGCAATAAAGCTTTCAAGAGGTTAATAAATCACAAACAATTTATGTAAATAAAACAATGTAGGTTAAGCTTTAATACTGATAAAACAGAATACAAATGCAAAAGTTTCAGCAAATATGTCTTCATTAGTACAACAAAAAAAAAAAAATTCTAATAAGTATAAATAAAATTTACAATATATATATTATGTATCCTTCCTAAAAATTAAAGAAAATAATAAGATTGGGCACTATCCCTGACAAAAACAAAGCTCAGAAGAATGGAAAGGGTGTGGGTGGAAGTAAAAATTTTTAAAAACCTAACCGTGTGGAAAAACAACAACATTGCATCTATGTAAAACTGTGAATTTGGTTTATACTATAACGAGTCAAAGTACCAAATATTGTTATTAATTTATATTCCATATAAATTCTATCTGGTGTATTACTTGCATGCAATAGACCAGTAACTGCAATGTCTAATATCCCATTATGGTTAACACTATTAAGATGTTTAGAAACTGGACAAAGTGTTTGTTTATTGATGTTACACAGGTGTTCTCTAAAAGTGATGAACTGTCTCTCCTACGTATGATTTTCTACACTTTTTACAAAGGATGGTGTAAATCATTTTGCGACTTATAACATGCTACAGATGAAATTCTGGAATTGAAGCATAATGCAATGGAGTGTTTGAGATTTTATATAAGTTTATAGGCAGTCTGTGAAAATATTCTTTTTAAAACTGTTCTTACATTATTTTTTAAATTCACTCTCTTTTTTATCTTTGCAGCCCACGATCATGTTTCGCCGGAGTAGATTATTGGTGGAATGAGAACGTCCCTAAGAACTATTTCTCCGCCTGACACATTCAGTAGGCAAGCTCCATCAGTGATCACATTGGGCCAAGTTCGACCTGGCCCCCGGACCACTAATGAATATGTGGAAAGCCCCCGTGCTCAACCGCCATTGCCCCTCAAACCCCAACTGGCCACTTTAGCTGGAGGAGGGGGTGGCTCACCAGGATTTGCACACAGAGTCACTCACTCCACGCGGGGGGCACTAACCCCTACGCCCTCACCATCACCGGTTGTTTCCCAACAACCTATCTCCAAATCTCCGCCTCTGAAAAAGGAGTTGGCGAATAATGTGTTGGATGGGGGCAGAGGCGGAGATGGGGTCCAAGTCATCAACGGGGGCACTGCGGCCAGCGGCGTGGGGTCTAACCATGGAGATGGTATACTGTGTGAGCAGTGCGGGAAGTGCAGATGTGCTGCCTGCACAGAGCCTCGTTCCTTGCCATCTCACTGGTGCTGTCGCAATATGTGTGAGGTGAGTCCAGACAACATGCTGGACGTATGTACTTGTTTCTGCTGTGTCAAGTGCGTTTTCTACCACTGCGGGGCTGAGGAGGACAATGAGTGCTACGAGAACCCATGCGGCTGCTGCTCCACCCCTCACTGCTGCCAACGTTGGACTGTGATGGGCATGATGGCACTGTGTCTACCGTGTCTATGGACTTACTGGCCGGCCAAAGCCTGCCTGGCCGCCAGCACCTCCTGCTACAGTCACTGCCGACGCAAGGGGTGCCAGTGCAATGATAAACATGACAAGACTTCTGTGCTTTCAGTAGGAGGTGTAGGAGGAGGAGGAGGAAGCAGTGTTGGTGGTGTTGGGGGCAACTCCAAACATTCACAGACGCGGCGACTTTTGATAGAGTCCGACTCATCCAGTGCTTAAAGTGATATTTGATCAGTTCGTTTCTGATTCTATGAGAATCTCGGGGTCATTATTATTATTATTATTATTATTAAAGTCTATTGTTGTTGTTAATATTTCACAAATTTCTTTCTCCTACCCTAATTTTAGGACTGTATATTGCTGTTCTACACAAAAAGTTAGATTTTTTCTCCCCAGTCTGAGCATTGGTCCTGTTTTCTTCCTTCCTTTCTTTCCTTTTTGTTTTTTATAGAAATTACGTTAAAAATTTTCTTTTGGATTAGTTTTTTTTGTTGATATTATGCTTTAAAAAAAAAAAAGAGAATTTAGCATTCAACATAAGACAAGTGTTTCTTGTAGGAAGAATCTATTACTGTTTGAGGCCCCCCACCTAGTCATGAAAGTCAGATGTGGCTGGTGTTTGTTCTGTGCTTAGATGGAGCTGTGTTGTAAACAGATGTGTGGTGAAATTGTGTTGAGAAATTTGCTCATATTGAGAGGTTATGTCAACAAGTCATTCAAGGATTGATGTATTTGAAATAACTTTTGGCTGACAACTACGTGACAGACAATGACAAATATCATTTCTGATATTTTAAAAAAAATTAAAAAATATACAAGTTATAGTTATTTTCTTTTCTCTTCTTAAACTTGCCAGCTCTGTTCTTTAACTAAAACTAAAGAATCTCAGAGGACAATCAATGGTTTCACTCAAGCTGAGATAGATCAAACCAGGGCTGCTGAAGTGACCAGACAGTGAGACCTTGATTGGTCTCAGGTGGTGACACAATTATCTTTAAAGAAACTAGGCAGCCCTGAGTCAATTGAAATCATAACTTTTAAGTAAATTTTTCATTCTTTAAAACATGTGTTGTTTTAAGATTTATTTTTAGAACCACTTATTCAAAGTGAGATTTTTTTTTCCTTTCTTAAAAACCAGTTTACAAATAATCATTGGAAGCATGCCTCATATATATTAATGACCATAGTCACCATTAGGAATGTTTTAGAAACAAATTTCTTACTTTACCTTAGGAATTCATAGCTATCATTTACAACAGAACATTGTTAAATATTCATACACATCTATATACATATATATTTTATTGTTCATTCATGTAACTTTTAAATATAGAAAGTCATGTGATCTTTTACAAAAATATTTTTTTCATATGAAGGCTTGTTGCAAATTGTCATTTACTGGAAAATTCTGTTAATTTGTATATATTGGTCTAGAATTTTAGAAAGAGTTTGGTGTAAATTATTATTACTTCTGGTAGTTAACCTTCAATTCTCTCAAGATCAGACAGAAAAATAATACTATTTCATCTGGGTACATATATCACATGACATGGAGGAGTTTCAACGTAATTGCGCAAGTGACCCAATTTAAGAACACTTTGATTGAAACATGTGATTATATTTTGGGATGCATTTTAAAATTGTCTCAAAGACTTGGATCAAATATAATGTCTTTTAAATACATTTGTTTTAGACTGTTCTTACTGCAGTAAGATATCATTTTCTTTTATAGGAAAAAATTCATCAAACAAATTTTTTTATTCAATAAGGCATAACATTTTGAAATTCTATTACCCTGACCAAACTTTAAGTAGGCTGGCTATTAATTTTATGCATGAATTCTCCCTCAAAGCTATTGGTCAGAACAAAATTAATGTGTTTGAACCGGGTTAGATGAGTGGGACATTACCTTGTATTAGAGTAGCCTCTTATAATTCAAATGTAATTGTTCAGATTAACTATCGACATCAAGGATGTTTCATTTGAGTCTCACATTCAAGGTTTGGGTCATAAATGTTCATTTTAAGACCCAATTTTATTAATACATGTTAAAAAAACAAAAAAAACATTTTATTTTTTAGTGCTAAAACAATCTTTAATACCAGGGGTTAAATTTAATTTCACGGCCTTGTTATAAAACAAGTTAATGTTTTTTTTAAATTTGCCCACTTATAGCTAATTAAATTTAACATCCTTTGAGTATGTTAAAAAAACTATTTAAAAAAAAAAAAATTTTTAAATTTGGATTTCAATAATATTTCTGGAATTTCCCTCATGGGTTGGATAAAATATTTTTGAAGAGTTGCAAATTAGAGAGGCTAGCACTACAAATTGATGGAGTTAAGTTCAAAGAACTATTAAATTTATATTTGAAGAAAACTGCTAACTGCATAAATAGAACAGACTTCTTGGTTAGCTTTAAGGGAGTTGTGTTAAAATCTAAAAAAATACTAAACAAACAAGGAGTGGGCTGGGGGATACCTCCATGCAGGGGAATAAATAAGCAAATAGACCTGTTTTAAACACATCCTATGTTGTGTTTGATCCAGGTGTATCAACTATTCACATACATTAATTAAAACCTTTTTTTCATTCATAATTTAGTGACAATGGCATCTTTTTTGTCCATAAATTTTAATTATGAGCTGGCATCATGATATGACCTTGACCTAATTAGGGCAGACATTTGTCACCTTCGTTTCTAGTGGAAGCCAGTGATGGTCAGTGTTGAATGTTATCTTTTATCGTCAAAATGGCATTCATGGAATGATTCTCACATCATTGTTACCTTACAATGTACACTTACCTTGAATGGATCAACACATTAGCGTTTCTCCTTACTGCCTCCTCTACCCGCCAAAGTTAATATCTTTTACTCTTTTTTTTTCCCCCCATACCTTGTCCCATTTTTGTATGTTTTATCTTGAGCCTCATTAAGT
This sequence comes from Lymnaea stagnalis, assembly GCA_964033795.1. Classification (NCBI taxonomy): domain Eukaryota; kingdom Metazoa; phylum Mollusca; class Gastropoda; family Lymnaeidae; genus Lymnaea; species Lymnaea stagnalis. The sequence goes on along the minus strand of CAXITT010000026.1, from coordinate 1,040,512 downwards.
GTTTACAAAATATGTCTTCAAAAAAACTGTTTTCACATAAAATAAAGGTTTCATGCCATCTTTACAAATTAAGCAAGAACAAAATTAATAGACATTTGACATAGAAGAGACAACTCAAACTATATATCTCATTACCGGGGATCGAACATGAATTTCACAAAAGCCCTCAATTACAAAATTCTGTATCAACTTTGACTATAATACCCCTTTAGCAATCAAGTTGGGAAATCAATTTTACTGTTCCTTAATCAACTTTCGAACATCAATCCTGCAACAAATGTTGGATGGACTTCAGTTGTTAAATCGTAGCAGAAAAAACATTTACAGGAAACATATAAATCATGCTATTAAATTATAACCATTGCGATTGGTGAGTGTTTGCTTTGAAAAGTCAGCATTAATGATTTTTTTTTATTTACTCAGTTTTATGATGCAGGGATTTTTATATTTTTTTAAACATATTTCTTTGAGGCTTGGAATGTCCTTGCACCAAAATATGAAACTTGTTGAAGTTTAGTCAGTTCTCTAAATATGACTATAGTAGATCTCTCTTAACTGCTAATAACTTATTTTTGTTTTACCCTAGCTATAAGAAGTATAACACCACCACCCCTCCCCAACCACCAACACATCTCCTCCCCTCCCCCCCCCTCCTCTGTTTTTTTAATGTGAATAAATGTAATGGAACTATTTATTATTTATTTAAATATACTTGTGACATTTTGAGATAAAAATCATGTAAAATACTTTGCCAGAATGGGTATTTTTTTTTTCTGTACCAGTTTGTATATAGTAGTCTTTTTCTTCACCTCATTATGTCTGTCCTATGTGATCTAGTGGCAGAAAGACATGTTTTGTGGATAGATAGAACACACTAGTGTTCAATGTGATCTAGTGACAGAAATACATGTTTTGGGGATAGATAGAACACACAGGATTCCACTTGCTTGTCCTAAGAGATACATTTTGGTTATATTGAATTCCCTTTTTCAAATTAGTATTATCAACAAATGTAATAACAGCCATCCGTATGTTGTTCTAAAGTGCTCTTGTTTTTAGCACAAGTTAAAGGATATATGTAAAGATATAAATATGTGGGGGGGGGGCGAAGGTGTGAGGGGTTATGACGCATTGAAATTAAATTTGTATACATATTATTATTATCAACAAATGTAATAACAGCCATTCTTATGTTGTTCTAAAGTGCTCTTGTTTCTAGCACAAGTTAAAGGATATATGTAAAGATATAAATATGTGGGGGGGGGGGCGAAGGTGTGAGGGGTTATGAAGTATTGAAATTAAATTTGTATACACACCAGTGTGCGGCCTGGAACAGGCCAAACTTTTTGCCGCCTCCTGTCCATGAAAAAAATCTACTGTTGCCGAAAATGTCGCCCCTCCATACAGGGCAAAAGTGCCGTCTGGGGGCAGACCCCCCTCCCCCTGCTTCCTAGGACACTGATTCAGACCAGGTGTGGACCCTGTGTGTTTCCTGCCCTCTAGCTTCATAATTTGATTTAACCAAAAGTTTTGCTCTGTCACGTAGTGTCTGTCAGTGACCGTACTATGTTAGTTACCATTCATTGTTACTGTACACTGGTCATTCGCTGGGTCCTCATCGCTGCTATGTAATCAAACAAGAGACACGCTCATAATGTGTTGTATCCAAGTAAAACCTGTTGAAGAGAGAAGTGGAGAAAGGTCAGTTTTTTTTTAAATTTTATAGGTTTTAGACTATTAATTGCTATTCATTTTGAGGAAAATCTTGACACACCTGAAAGGGTATTTAATTCGTGTGGAGAACAGAGATATTTGAATATTGGTCTTAACAATTGAAACCTAATAAAAATAAAAATGAAAAGAAATGGCCAGGTTGCTTATAAATAGATGTTATAAATGTATATTTTTTACTCTAATAATGAGTTCAATTTTGCAGCCAGAGAATACCGGGAGGGGTGGGGGGGGAGTATGTCGAATGAGGTTTCATTAAAAAAAATTTGAATCATAAGTTTTGATTTACTAAGGCCAAATGTCAGTGTTATAATTTACAGAGGCTGATTTAGGCAATATTTTGCTTCATGTGACTTTGTCAGAATTATATCATTAAATTTGTTTTTGACTTATCTGTACATACTTGAACTGATCAATGAAGCTGTAAGTTTCTGATGTTGTGATGTACTTATTATGGTCATAAGCTCAAGAGTTGTGCCCTCTTATAACATAGTGACTGTGGGCCATATTTCTACTCATCACCACCATCATCAGTGGCGCTACAGCCCGTGCATGGCCCTGGCCTGCTCCACCACATCCTTCCATTCTACTACTACTACTGCCAATGTGTTTTATATCCATGTTCCATTGTTAAACCTGTTCTCCTCACTTACCTCTAGACATAATTTCTTCCATTCAGGTGTATAAAAGAGAAGCTGAAGAAAAAAAAAGATTTCCAAATTTTATAAGAATCAATATTTCTTTATAACAATATAATGTTTCAAAATTTAAAAGTCCCTTTTTTATAAAGCCAATTAAAAATCAGCAAACTATAAAATAATTTTTATTCGACATATTTTTAATCCAGAAAAAAACAAAAACAACTCAGTTAATAGTTTATTACAAGATTTTCATATTGGCTGAAGTCTTGGTAAAAGCTTTTAGCTTGTCTTGCTCTGCTTATTAAACAGCATTGATTTGAGTTATTCTAGACCTAATATTATTTTATTGCTGTTTTGTTTTGTAAATCAAGCTTATTGCTGAGCAACAATTTGTTGTATTCTTCTCTTGGTGGGGAAATGCATTTGTTTTATTTTATTCTATTGTTTTTTTTGTTTTTTTTTTTACTTTCTAAAACTACTACAAACAGTATTGTGTATATTAATTAATGGGATCATTCATTGTATTTTTTAAAAATACTTATAAAGTTGTAAATTACTTCTTTTTTGTTTTTTTAATGAATAATTTCATATTGTATTTAAACGGACTTCAAAAATATTACAGATTGATTTTATACAACCAATGATCCATATTATCATACTGCAACTCAAAGAAATTTTTATACTACAGAAAAGTTTGTGGCAAAATTTGGCTTTTTCTCTGATATAATCTTGTCTTAAGAACCTGCTATAATATAGCAGTGCTATAAATGTATAATTTGATACAATCATATTTGCCACTATTACAAATTAAAAAAAAAATGTAAATTAGCACAAAATGACAGCTGTAACACTAATCTGTGTTCAGAGGAATGCAGTTGATACTTAGATCATTGTGTGTATAAAATCATTCTTTGACCACTGGCTGCTTCTGAATTACTTATTTTAAAGACAGCATAGTGAAGCCTCTTAGCCTGGAAGCCAGCATTTAAAAAAAAAAAATTCTCTTAATTACAATGAAAGAAAAAATGCATTGAAAAGAGTAGTATAGCTACTGTAAACATCTTTATGATACTTTGATGTAGCCATTCATCGCCAATATCATGTCATCTGATGTTTGTGGTTTTGGCAAGGGTAGGGAGGGATGGGCGTTTTGTGTAGAGTGAAGAAAAGGAAGCCAAAAAAAAAAAAAAACAACAACAACACTCTACTGTGATATGTACTTTTGTTGGTCCACTTCCTCTCCCCATTCAATTGTTCAATGAACCAGGTCAGGTCATGATTCGTTGTTGTTTGGTGTTTTAAAGAAAACAAATTGCTGATCATTATGCCATGTATATGGAACATGTACAAATATAAATGTATGGTTGTATTAAAACACACTGTGTATAATACATGAGAGCGGGTCTTTTTTCGTTTCATTGTCGTAATGGTGAGTGCTGTGACTGACTTGTGGTGATGTGATTGGAGTTACTGTCATGTGTGACTGTCATTTGGTGTGACTGTCATATGTTGTAACGGGTGTGACTGACTCGTGTTACCACTGTTTTGTGACAGATCGGCCTGCCTTTTGAAAGCTGATAGTTTTAGAGAGCAGTATTGGACCCCAAGGCCTTAAGAGTTCCCTGCGTCACCACAGGTACGGCTTTGCTGCAAAGGTGTTCTCATCGGCGGTACTCTCATTCTAATCAAGCACATTTTACTTTCCACGTAGCGCTGTTGGTAGACTAACAGTCGATTTAGATCTAGTTCCCCCCCCCCCCCCCCCCCCC
>CAXITT010000026.1:955106-1036032 GCA_964033795.1 Lymnaea stagnalis | reverse complement strand
CCCCCCCCCCCAAAAAAAAGTTATATATATATATGTATGCATGCATAATCTTGTTATTTTAGTTAAATTCAACCCCCCCCCCCAACCTTTATTTAAATCCCAAAACACTCCAATAGGCTGGCCGACCTGAGCGCCACGCCATTCCTTAAAAAAAGTTAAGTACTCTCCAAACTTCCTAGTTTTAAGATGCCAGATCAAAACTCGGCATTCCCGCCCCATCGTTCTCATTAAAGGAAAGAAAAAGGTGAACTAAGCCTGCCGTCGACCAGGTCATATCAAGGAAGGAGGGGGGAAAAATGGAAGGCCATTCCTGCCAACGCCGTGCTTCGGGGTGCCTCGTGTTGGCTGGAGATAAGATAAAAATACAACATGGCGGCTCTGAAGAGGAGAAATTTTTATAGAGAAAAATTGTGTGAAGATATCTCTGTGGAAAAAAAGAAAAGGAAGAAGAAGAAAAATTATGTCGACAACCTCAGTGCTTACTGCTTTCGTTGATAGGGGATTGGGTGGAGTTTTAGAAGATTTCGGTTCTGGTTTGAGGGAGTATGCCGTGAGGTTGAGGAAGATGATTAAAGGGTTTGATGGAGTAGGAAGATTATTTTATTAAAAAAAACAAAAAAAAACACTTGTCAAAAAAATGTAGGGGTCACATGTTATACCGAGCGAGTCTGTGAAGGGATTTAAAAAAAAAAAAAAAACTTGCTCAAAGCATTCCTAAGGAAAAAAAGGGGTAATAAGGGGAGAGACTGCAATCAGGTTAGTACAAAATAAAATGAGTAAAACAGAGTAGGGTTAAACCTGAAAAAATAAACGCTGGAAATAAAGTTTGTCAAGTGGAGAATTGATCCAAAATGCTAAGAATTTTTTTTTAAAATAAATAATTTATATTATTTTTATTTTTGCTAACATTACAGCTAGTCTAATTAAACCACTACCACTGAACGATGACTGTTAAGGCTTTACAACTACAAAACATTCTAGACACAACTCCATGAAAAGAAAACCAACATTTTTAATGAATTATTTATTTAAAAAAAAAAAAATACATGGCTTCTAATATATGGCTTTTAATACATGGCTTCTTAAAACACGGTTTCTAGTACATGGTTTCTAATGTATGGCTAAAACACACGGCTTCTAATACATGGCTGCTAATACATGGCTTCAAATGTAATCACAATACCAGTTCGTTTGAGACCGAGGTTCTTAGCATGGTGTCTGTCATGGTACTCATTGAAAATCTCAAGAAGCCTTCGTATCCAAATTGAGCAAATGTTGGTTGAAGATTAATGAAGATCCCAGGTTGGGCAGCCTGAAATATTCCCACTGCCATTTCAAAGAGTCTGAAGCACCATTAATTTAAATATAAAACAAATACGTGTGTGTGTGTGTGTGTGTGTGTGTGTGCACTTGCAATGACGACATGAGGCGGGTGTAAGACAAAGATAAATAAAATAAACATTCTTTTTATTGAAACGCGTGGAGTTATCAGGGCTCTGGTGTCAGATTTTTTTAAAAAAATATTTTTTTAATCAGGATATTTTAATGCAAATAAAAAATAATAAAACAAAATATTAATAAACTGATGTTGTTTCTTAACTTAGATTTTCGTAATTATTTTTTATTTTATGTAGCCGAAGCTTCAAGACGTTTAAGAAAACCAATAAATAAATAAATATATATTTTTATTCGGCAGATTTTTTTGTTGATTAATTTTCTTTTCTTCTAAATAACGGATAAAATCCAGTTGGAGTGAAATCAATTCGGGTGGTTACATTTATTTATTTAATTTTTTTTGAAGTGGGGTAGCTATAATTGGTGACGTAAGCAGCGCGGTCCTTGATTTTGCCATCACTCACTCACTCCTGAAAATCAATACATGTAAAGTAGACACATCCAAACATACGCTATATATTGCGCATATTGTAAACCACAATGCCGCTCTCGACAAAAAAGTGCCATCAGGGGCGGGCGGCCCCTTCGGAACTTGCCTTCGTTCGTGCTGTTGAACAACTCCCCAGCTGTAACTGTAAGCCCTGGAGAAAATTGTGAATAACAAAAACACAGAATGTAAGGAAACTACTTTTGTACACCAAAGCCAACATTTCAGGGCTTTGAAACAAGTTGTCAACATTTCAGGGCTTTGAAACAAATTGCCAACATTTCAGGGCTTTGAATCAAATTTGCCGACACCAAAGCCAACATTTCAAGGCTTGAAATAAATGGCCAACACCAAAGCCAACATTTCAGGAACACTGTTTAGCAAAATTGTAGTTGTTTGTACAGTTTTAGTCACAGTACAAGCTAATAGATCACGGACACACGTTGTTTGTAACTGCTTTGTAAGGTGACCTACTTTTTGTTACAGCTATATAACGTGACCTATTTTTTGCGACAGCTTTTAACTTGACCCACTTTTGTAACCACTTTAAAACAAGACCTAATTTAACTGATTGTAACACGACCTACTTTTTGTAATTGCTTTGTAGCGTCACCTACTTTTTCTTACATCTTTAAACGTGGTCTACTTTTTCTTACAGATTTTAACGTGGTCTACTTTTTGTAACTGCTTTATAACATGACCTTCTTTTTTACCTGATTGTAATGTGACATACTTTTTGTAACTGCTTTGTAGCGTGACCTACTTTTTGTAACTACCTTGTAACATGATAATAGCCTATTAGTGCCGTCGCCACAACTTTTTTCGCTCCCTCATCAGGAGCAATGTAAAATTAAAGTTATCAGTTAAAAAATTGACTTGGTTGGCGCCCACATTCTTCCATCAATTTCTTCTGTGTGACGTCTTTAAACACGAAAAAAAAAATATAATTATTATTTTTTAAATTAAGGGAAAAATAATCGTACGCCTTAGACTGATAGTCTTTATTGCACTTATTGAACTCCACCCCCCAACCATACGCGAATTAGCTTTTGAAAAGTTCAATTATATCAAATGAAACCAAATATAAGTTATTTAAATTTTATTATTATTATTATTATTTTAATTTCCAGGACGATTTTGTTTTTTTCTTTAACAAAATTTTAAAGGAAATTTTTAGTTTAGACGTATTTGGTTTAACTTTTAATTAAACTTTTGGGTGCCTTGGTCATTGGTGGTTCTAAACTGTTAGGTTTTCGTTTCGGTTGGTAAACATGTTGATGGGTTGTGAGTTTGGGTGTTGGGTTTGTCTAGAGTCGGGAGGCCAGCTGTCATATTTAGGAATTCTTCACGCTCATTATATGCTTCCTGACATGTGTTGGGTGAATTAGTTTATGCCTAGCATAAATGGCTTTTACACCAACCAATTAGAATTTTATGTGTCGGTCTTTTAAAATATGACTTTCAATAAGCGCTCATTTAGGAGACATGCTCAAAAAAAAAAAAAAATTCCCTAAAGTAATTATTTTTCCATTAGTTAAAAAAAAACCAATTATTAACCAATGCTTCCTGACATGTGTTTGGTGAATTAGTTTATGCCTAGCATAAATGGCTTTTAAACAAACCAATTAGAATTTTATGTGTCGGTCTTTTAAAAAATGACTTTCAATAAGCGCTCATTTAGGAGACATGCTCAAAAAAAAAAAAAAATTCCCTAATGTAATTATTTTTCCATTAGTTAAAAAAAAGCGAATTTTTAACCAATCTGGTATGCATATCAGATCAGTAAGACCTACCATTGCTTTTACCAAAACAAAAATACAAAAAATGGTAAAAAATCCGCAGCTGCCAGGTACTGCAGAGAAAAGCTCGCAGATTTAGCCCAGCCTGCATGCAGTAAACGATACCACCAGCCCATGGGAACGACATTTTCTAGCGTGCCCTAGCACGAGGTCATATCAAAGTAGCCTTGCGGAGAAAACAAAAATTGGCACCAACATTTTTCTTGTAGGCCTGGCTTGCCTGCTATTGCAAGCTTCCTTCGTGCCATCGGAGATCAAGATGGATGCTCGGAGCAGTCCACTCACGGACAGATTTTCAGGGGGTGGAAGGATGCGGCACTAATGAATGGAATTGTTTTGGTGGCAATGTGAGCCCATGTGCAAAATAAATCATTGATAAATACATGCACGTATTTAAGTTTTTTTAACGGGTATCAAAGAGTTAACAATAATTTTTAGAAACACATTTGGCCTGACGGGATTATCGTGATTAGAGCAGAGCTCATTGATTGTCCGATTTTTATATTATTTGGAAATGGTTCGTCTGGAAATAAGATAACGATTCATTTATGGATTTAAAAAAAAAAAAAAGAAAAAAAAAGACATGTTGATATCGAACGCTGTTTAACGAATGTAATTCTTAAGATTGATACCCTATAAGGCTAAGTAGATATTATACTTTTTTTTTTTTATAAGTTAAAGCTCCTATGAGTTATTTTTTATTTTTACATTTGCTCCGGTCTGATTAACGCCACTCTGTATGTNTTTTAAAAAAAAAAAAAGAAAAAAAAAGACATGTTGATATCGAACGCTGTTTAACGAATGTAATTCTTAAGATTGATACCCTATAAGGCTAAGTAGATATTATACTTTTTTTTTTTTATAAGTTAAAGCTCCTATGAGTTATTTTTTATTTTTACATTTGCTCCGGTCTGATTAACGCCACTCTGTATGTAATTCTTCGCCCTGAAAGCACTTGATTAATTTAAGATTTCAATGATCTCTCGGCATGCTAATTGCCATCATAACCAGTCAGAGGCGTAGCGTGGTGGGGGCAGGGGGGACATATGTCCCCGGGCGCCAGCTAGTTAGGGGCGCCAAAATGTGCTTTGATATTATTTTATTGATGAAAATACTGGGTTTGAGAGTTGAAAAAAAGAAAAAAGGGCGCTTTAAAATGGATCTTGTCCTCGGGCGCGAATCCTGTCCCCGGGTGCCAAACACCCTCGCTACGCCACTGCAACCAGTGAATGTAAGAATATTCCATGGATTTATTGCCATTTCAACCAGTGAGTGTATGGATACTTCGTGGCTGTATTGCCATTTTAACCAGCGAGTGTATGGATATTCCGTGGATTTATTGCCACCGCAACCAGGGAGTGGATGGATATTCTGCAGATTTAAAGAAAAGATTTCAAGTTTAAAAAAAAAAAAATATATATATATTTTTTTTCTTGATTGTTTCAGTTCAGGCGTATATACATTATAGGCTATCATTACCTCTGTACTCAAAGCAAACCCACCCCCCCACCCTTTTCTATCCCTGTCCCCTCGCTCCCCCCTCTCTCCGTACTCCAACAAATGTCCATATCTGAAGGTTCCAATGAATACAACCAGTTACTGTAAGTGTAAGTCTACCAACTATGGTAGTAGTGGATGTTCATGAATATTCCAATGAACTTGTTGGCCATGACGTTCATTAAGACACCTATAGCCAGGGGGGACAACAAGTCCCCCACATATTACCTTCAAAAAATCAGATTAAACCACGCATCCCTTCTCCAATTACACCCCTTCCTCTCTCTCTCTCTCTCTCACACACACACACATTCTCACACACTCACACACATACGCGCTCTCTCTCTCTATATCTCTCTCTCTCGCTCGCTCTCACACACACACACACACTACAGGACTGTGACCCGAGTAATGTCAGCCTGGAGCTGGTCGGCACATCGCCACTAACCACGTGACTCCCACCAAGATAAGCCTGAGCTTAACGCGATGAAATTATCGATCTGTCTTCACGCAGTTGTCGGTCGCCTCCTACGCACCTTGACTGTCGGGCAACACAGTTTTGTAGTTTTGTCATGTTTCATCCACCCATTTTTTGTAATGTTTCATCCACACAGTTTTGTTATGTTTGATTTATACTGTTTTGTTATGTTTGATCCACACTGTTTTGTTATGTTTGATCCACACTGTTTTGTTATGTTTGATCCACACAGTTTTGTTATGTTTGATCCACACTGTTTTGTTATGTTTGATCCACACTGTTTTGTTATGTTTGATCCACACAGTTTTGTTATGTTTGATCCACACAGTTATGTTATGTTTGATCCACACTGTTTTGTTATGTTTGATCCACACAGTTTTGTCATGTTTCATCCACACTGTTTTGTTATGTTTCATCCACACTGTTTTGTTATGTTTGATCCACACTGTTTTGTTATGTTTGATCCACACTGTTTTGTTATGTTTGATCCACACTGTTTTGTTATGTTTGATCCACACTGTTTTGTTATGTTTGATCCACACTGTTTTGTTATGTTTCATCCACACTGTTTTGTTATGTTTGATCCACACTGTTTTGTTATGTTTGAACCACACAGTTTTGTTATGTTTGATCCACACAGTTTTGTTATGTTTGATCCACACAGTTTTGTTATGTTTGATCCACATCGTTTTGTTATGTTTGATCCACACTGTTTTGTTATGTTTCATCCTCCCATTTTTGTTATGTTTGATCCACACTGTTTTGTCATGTTTCATCCACACTGTTTTGTTATGTTTGATCCGCACTGTTTTGTTATGTTTCATCCACGCTGTTTTGTTATGTTTCATCCACACTGTTTTGTTATGTTTGATCCACACTGTTTTGTTATGTTTGATCCACACTGTTTTGTTATGTTTGATCCACACTGTTTTGTTATGTTTGATCCACAGTTTTGTCATGTTTCATCCACACTGTTTTGTTATGTTTGATCCACACTGTTTTGTTATGTTTCATCCACACTGGTTTGTTATGTTTGATCCACACTGTTTTGTCATGTTTCATCCACACTGTTTTGTTATGTTTCATCCACACTGTTTTGTTATGTTTGATCCACACTGTTTTGTTATGTTTCATCCACACTGTTTTGTTATGTTTGATCCACACTGTTTTGTTATGTTTGAACCACACAGTTTTGTTATGTTTGATCCACACAGTTTTGTTATGTTTGATCCACACAGTTTTGTTATGTTTGATCCACATCGTTTTGTTATGTTTGATCCACACTGTTTTGTTATGTTTCATCCACACTGTTTTGTTATGTTTCATCCACACTGTTTTGTCATGTTTCATCCACACTGTTTTGTTATGTTTGATCCACACTGTTTTGTCATGTTTCATCCACACTGTTTTGTTATGCTTGATCCATCCATTTTTGTCATGTTTCATCCACACTGTTTTGTTATGTTTGATCCACAGTTTTGTTATGTTTCATCCACACTGTTTTGTTATGTTTGATCCACACTGTTTTGTTATGTTTGATCCACACTGTTTTGTTATGTTTGATCCACAGTTTTGTCATGTTTCATGCACACTGTTTTGTTATGTTTGATCCACACTGTTTTGTTATGTTTCACCCACACAGTTTGTCTTATTTCACCCACACAGTTGTGTCTTGTTTCTATATTAAAAACTGTTAAAAGTTATACGGTTTCGAAAATTTAATCTATGTTATGATTTTGCTGATAGATGATCAAAACGTAAAAAAAAGACTGAAACCCAGTAGGCAAAGTCAAACGATATCAAAAGCAGTGAAAGTGATCTGGACAAAAATCAATTGAATTTTAAATTATACTGTTATACTAATAAATTTATATAAAAATACAAAATCAAAAATAAAGAAACGAAAAAGACTATTTTAACTACAGCCCAGGGAGTGAAATGGTACTCGAGAGATACAAATATTAATTAATTTTTTTAAAAAGACAATGTTAAGGTCAGTTGAGATGTTGGGCCCTTGCTACTAGTTGCTTCATTTTCCACGGCTTATCCCAAGTAATGAATAAGTAGCTTAAGGTGACCAAATCATGAACTGGAAAAAACGGTAGACACCCAAGGAGGGTTGTGGGGGGGGGGAGGGGGGTACCTTACAGCTAAAGAGGGGTCCGGGGGAGGGGGGGCGGGCCTCCGCTCGAAACTGTTTATTGAAACATGCTCATTTTAACTATTTTGAGACCTAGAAATCTTTTAAAATTTACCTTCACTTTTGTAATTTAATTTAAACTCTGAGGCATATCATTCATCATAAACGAAAATAATAATGTTGCAGTGAATACTTATTTATTTATACATATTTTACAACATAATACAACACAACCAATTAAATTTCTCTAGTCTAGGATTTAAACTGTGAATATTTGGCTGTTGTCCAAGCCATGGTTAAAACCTCCTTCTTATCTAATATCAAGATGTCAAAACTAGAACAGCCCATTTCGAAATTGAAGAGAACCTGCAGGATTGCAGAAAGGGTCTCCACTCTCATCTTGTTTCGTCCGTCTGTCCATTGAATGTTCATAAGCGAAAAAATTCTTAAGATTCTTTCAGTATTACCATTTTGGGCAGGTATCGCAAACACATATTGGCAAATAAATAGCCAAAATATTACTTGAAGTTCTAGTATAAATGAGGAAATTCTAGTGAATTTCAATGGTGTTTGGTTTTAGAAACGGGACATTTAGGCGTCCAGGGAGACTTTTTCGGGACACCGGGTACGATCGTGAAAAAACGGGACAGTCCCGTTTTTAAGGGACGTTTGGTCACCTCATCCTAGCTAATAACTTGGTTATTAAGCTTAAAGGACATTTTCATTTATGAATTTTGCAAATTTTACAAGTCACTAATTCTAGTTTCGAATCCGTCTCAAAATATTTTCAAGGGAATGTCACTAACAGCTTGTAACATGGGGCTAATTTCAAATATTTAAAAAAAAATAATAATAATTAGGATATGTAATAAATGCAACTTTATTTGAAAATGTATGTCTTACTGTATTAATTTTGGATGTAAAGGTATAATATAAAGTATTATAAAGGTGGGATAATTAAGTTACTGGAGAAAATGTTTCCAGCATATGGTCGCCGGCTGAAACAATATACTGAGACTGGGAGAAGTGGGGATTTTTAAATAGTTTGATTTTTTACTTTGCGTCTTTAAGTTTGAGGTGATGGCATTAAATATGTCACCAATAACATTTTAATTGGACGATTAAGCTTTAGTATGTTTTCCTTTCCAAGAATTTACTCTATTAAAAAGCCTTTTATGCTGTGGCGTAGCTAGGGATTTGGGGGCCCGGGGAACTTGGCCTCTTTAGGGGCCCCAGCATTTTGAAATTCGACATTATTTAATGAAATTTTTTTTTCGGACACTCCTTTGGGGGCCCCCCTCAAGAAGGGGCCCAGGGGGACTTTCGAATTTGGACCACCCTCCCCTAGCTACACCACTGCTTTTATGCAATATATCGTGGTTAGGGCGTCTTTGCTTCTATAGGAATGTGGCCGTGACTTGAAAACGATTGAGAACCTGTGTACTGGAGATACCGAGCTTAATAAATCAGCTCATTTAACTATATTTTAGTGGTCCTGGCGTATGGAGGGAATTTGTGGCAATCTGTGACTTCATAGAATTTAAAAAAAAATATAGTAATAAATAAAATAATAATTGTACTCTTATTCCCGGGATATCTTTTGCTTTTTGCATATCGTGCTGGATCCCGTGGATAAAAGTTTTTGGATAAAAGATAACACAACTTTGTGGATCAAACATTTTAAACGTATGTGGATGAAAAATAACGATATAACTGTGACAATGAATGTTATTGCCTGTGTCTTGACCTAATTTTGCTTTAGCGTAGCGCTAAGGCGTCCACAACTTGTTTCTTTTTTTTTTTTTTTGGTGTTATTTATGTCACCGATTAAATGTGTAGCGCTCTTTTAGTATCCACCCTTTTCTTGATATTTGGAAACGTTTGTTTTCTTTGTCTTTTATTTTTTTTTTTTTTTTTTTTTTTTTTTGGGGGCCACAAATTGTTTTTTTTTTTTTTTTTTTGGTGTTATTTATGTCACCGATTAAATGTGTAGCGCTCTTTTAGTATCCACCCTTTTCTTGATATTTGGAAACGTTTGTTTACTTTGTCATTTATACTAAATAATTATATCGTGGTGGTACGATTTCGAGAATTTCTTTCTGGGGGGTTCCAACTCCTTTCCCATAAATAAGCCTGCACAGCTTTCCAGCGGAAGAGATTTTTGCTAGATTTCCTAGACATGAAACTTGCGAGACTTGATATACTTATAGTAGGAGTCTTACAAGATTTTACTCTTTGTGTGTGTATGTTAATGGACAAAACAATTTAACAGCTATAAAAATCAACTCTTTTATAGCTTAGTCCCCTTTATAACATATTTTAAATTAAATTAATTTTATCCCTGGATAAACCGGGATCAGGAAAACTTAATTCCCGTTTTCCCGAGATAAGCAAAACCCCGGGAAATTAGAAACCCTATCTGAAATCCTGTGGAGTCTGCCGATTCCTGCTGTCTTCTGGTGATAACTTGTGACACACTGTGACACATTATGATATATTGTGATTCATTGTCATACATTGTGATACACTGTGATACATTATGATACATAATGATAAACTGTGGTACATGTGATACCCGGTGATACATTGTGATGTATTGTGATGCATTGTGATATATTGTGATACATTGTGATATATTGTGATACATTGGAACACACTATTACACATTGTGATATATGTGATACACTATGGACACTTTGGGATACAATGGTGATACACTGTTATACATGTGATACACTGTTATACATTGTGATACACTGTGATACACAGTGATACATTGTCATTCAATCATAGCGCATTAACTTTTGAAACTTATATATATATATATATTATTCTTTGAATCTTTGGCCATATAAGTTAATATTATTTAACTCATTAAACTTCAGCGATTAATATATTTTATACTATTAAATCTTAAAAAATGATCAAGTAAATTTAATGTACTTTATAAAAAGTTAAAAAAAAAAAGAAACTATTTATATTGTTATTTTTAAGAACAACGCTCAAGTGATCCATTCTAGTTTGAGCTTTATATTTCAATCACAGAAAGTTGGCGACACAGCGCTCAAGTGATCCATTCTAGTTTGAGCTTTATATTTCAAGCAAACCAATCGTCACCATTTATGTAAAAATATCATGACAAATGGGATTTAACGACATGCTAGTTGTTTAAAAAAAAAAAACCTTGGAACAATTCAATAAGAAATTTTGCGATTATGTTCAAATTTTGTGCAAAATGGTATTTGTGAATTTCGGCTACGCCCCTGCTCGAAGACATCTGTCCATCATTGAAATCCCCTGATCCCTTTTGTCCACTCAATGACCTATTTTTACATAGCTGGAGGCCGACACTGTGTGTGCCACCTGATGATAGCTCGAGCCAAACTCAGATCCATTAAATTGCCATTATGACACATTACGGTCTAGCCCCCCCCCCCCCCCCCCCCCCCCCCCCGGGCTTTGATTCTGCTGTTTTTTTTTTTTTTCTTTACCGTTTTTTCTTTCCTTTTTTTACGCTTACATCTGTGCTTTTCAGACATATACGAATCCCATTTTTCATAAGATTTGATTTACAACCTACATCATAATGCACAACATGACAACGAAAAAAGAAACGGGAATAGAAATGTGACTTATTTAAATAATTTTGACAACTATATGTTACTTATGAAGTTTCTCAGAGAATCTGTTTTATTCCGACACTTTTTTTTATTGTTAACAACTATATTTTTTGACAATTATCAATTGACACCGAGACCATCTTGTACCTGCGACACTCAACTCGCTCAGCTCAAGTGAGAACTGATAAATCATGCATACATTATGCATACATTACACCTGTCTTATAAGACAAACACATAAATCTCGTCTTCTCAGTGACCATCACAAACTTTGTCCCTCGTCTCAGTGACCATCACAAACTTTGTCCCTCGTCTCAGTGACCATCACAAACTTTGTCCCTCGTCTCAGTGACCATCACAAACTTTGGCCCTCGTCTCAGTGACCATCACAAACTTTGTCCCTCGTCTCAGTGACCATCACAAACTTTGGCCCTCGTCTCAGTGACCATCACAAACTTTGTCCCTCGTCTCAGTGACCATCACAAACTTTGTCCCTCGTCTCAGTGACCATCACAAACTTTGTCCCTCGTCTCAGTGACCATCACAAACTTTGTCCCTCGTCTCAGTGACCATCACAAACTTTGTCCCTCGTCTCAGTGACCATCACAAACTTTGTCCCTTACGTCAGATTTCTTACGTTTCAAATTGTGGCGTTACTTAAATATAACCTCCACAACTAACACCACCAGCACCACCACCACTACCACTACCAGCACCACTACCACCACAACTACCAGTGCCTCCACCACCACTACCCCCACCACAACCACCACCACTACCCCAACCGCTACCACATCCACCACCACCCTTTACCACCACCACCACCCTCACTATCACTACCACCACCAACAACAACACAAATACGACCACCACCACTACCACCACCACAACCACCTATACCACCACCACGACCACCACAACCACCGTCGTTGTTCGACCGTCGATGATCGACGATGACACTCGACACCACAACCACCATTACTACCATCACCACCACCAACACCACACCACCATCACCCACCCCCACCTCCACCACCCACCACCACCACCCCTTCCAACGAGATTCCTTCACCTCTAGTTACACGATAACAGTCTGGTTTGTTCAGCCCCACATCACAAACTCGTATAAACAGCTACGTGTAAGAGAAACCAGACAGTGTGTTGATTCATGGGCGTATCTGTAGTTCTGTCTAAAACCCAAACTTTTACAAATAGAGCCACGCAACACGGTCATACTCTGCAAAACCAAAAAAAAAATTGTTCTAACAACCCCCCCCCCCAAAAAAAAAACAACAACAAAAAAACAAAAAAAAAACAAACTATTTTCTTTTAATTGCCCCAACCAAAATATAAAATAAATAGACAAAAATAGATCTTATCGGTCTCCACCAGGAATGAAACATGAAAATTTATCAAAATTAAACAATCCCTATTAAGTTTTTAGTATAAATCCTATATATTATATGCATTTAAATAAATGTATTTAATGTTAATATTTTAAAGTCCCTGCCGCTGATACGCTGCAGATTTATTACACATATATTATGTTATAAATATTTCAGAAAAAACAAAAGAAAATGTTACGCAATAAACGCACTTGCGATTTTTAATTAATTAATTTTTTTTTAAAACAGAATCTCATTTAGCGTAGTTATCAGGAATTTTATTTCATGAAATCGGTGCCATCATATTTCTACACCTTCCCCTTGAAAGACGGGAAAAAATTATTTTGTGATTTTTGTGGATTGGTGTTGGGCTGAAAAGTTGATGAATGTGTTGTGTGTCATCGGCAATGAGTCTATTTGCCAAGTTTCAGCTCGATCAGTTGACGGGGCGTGGCTCAAATAGACGTCCGAAGATTTTTGCTGCACACCAAGAAAGAAACACGCGAATAAAAGAGAAGTTGAATAAATGATTTAAAGAAACAAAACAAAAGAACAACATCGTTTACGTGAAGAAGGTGGTCAACTGGCAAAAGTTTCAACGAATGATCGATGTGAACTTAAAACATGTCGCTAAAAATTCCTTTAGACACACCCAGGCTATCTCCATTAAGGGATGGACACGCTCTCCATCTTCACGCTGGCCAGTGTCATCTCAGTGTTTCCACGCAGTGTCCACGGTCTCGAAATGTGGTCCTTCACTGAATCATCTGGACAGCGGTACTACTGCTATGACGATGGACGAACCAAACATCTTCGTGCCGGCCCACAGTCAAACTATTTCTAGTGATGATGGCAGGACAAACAAATGTTGGACACATTGGCCACTGCGTGTCTGCGTTGATACCCTTCCATTCCAGATAATTTGATTTCTGACTGCCATGGAATCAGGGAATCAGACAGTCAGTTTAGGGAATCGGGGAATCAGTTAGAAAGTCAGGAAATCGGGGATTCAGTGAGGTAGTCAGTTAGGAAATCGGGGAATCAGTTACAAAGTCAGTTAGGAAGTCGGGAAATCCGTTAGAGAGTCAGTTAGTGAATCGGGGAATCAGCTAGGGAATCACTGCTCTGGTTTCGTATTTATTATTATTATTAGTCTTTTTATATAGCGCGGTCCCAGCTTGATGACGTCAGAAAACCATTGTTTTGTTTTCAATTACGGATGTCAAAACTTATTTTTAAAAATATATTTCAAAATTAAGATTTAAAAAAAAAAATAGCCTATCTTTGTTCAGTAACTAATCTTGAGAAAGTTTTACTCCAGCAAAAATGTTACGCATTCTCAGTCACGACCGGAAGTCCCCCATCAGTAAAAGGATGGGTGTCCCATCAGTAAAAGGATGATTGTCCCGTCAGTAAATGGATGGGTGTCCCATCAGTAAAAGGATGTGTGTCCCATCAGTAAAAGGATGAGTGTTTACTAACTTTTTTGTGTGTTTTGTTTTCTTGCTTCCTGTAGCTGTTCGTGAATGATTTAGTTGCACCGATATCTTTAAATTTAATGTCAGCTGGCAACAACACAACCCCCCCCCCCCCCAAAAAAAACATATCAAATTTTTTTTTTTTTTTCTGTGGTCCATCTCTGTGAAAGTATACTTGGCATTCCAGGCTAACCAATAAAGTAAATAACGTTAATTCGCTATCTTTGATTTTATTATCTCCTCCGTGCAAGAAGTCCTTGAAATTGCCGGCAGCTGGGCCACGGAGTTGGCTGCACCACAAGTTCTCATCTTTCTCAGTGCCGCACCGAAATGGGGGAAAACACCCACAGAGCTACTTGTTCAAGCCCCACGCCCCGGAGGATTAAAAGAAATGGGCGAAGTAAATTTAAGGTGGTTTTTATTTTGTTTGTTTTTAAAAAAATATTTTTTGTTGAAAGAATTTATATTCTTTTTAATGATGAATATTAATAAAAATTATTGTAATTTTCTGGTCCACGAACGAACCTGGGTCGATTGGTCGATAAGACTCAGACTTTTAATTCCGCCACATGACGTCAAAAATTGTTCATGGTTCGGGATTTAAAAAAAAAATAAAATAAATAAATATGATATCAAAAAGATTTGTTAAAAATGAATATCCTTTGTATTTTAAATTCCAATCCATGAATTCGTTACAGGGTTCGTCCAAGTTGTTTTTAGTTCACGACTGCTAACACTACAACCCAGTGGCGTAGCTAGGGATTTGGGGGCCCGGGGGCTTGTCCTCTTTAGGGGCCCGGGGGGCTTGTCCTCTTTAGGGGCCCCTGATTTTGACATTCGACATTATTTAATGTAAAAAAAAAAAAATTCGGACACTCCTTTGGGGTTCACCCTCAAGTAGGGGCCTGGGGGGACTTTCGAATTTGGACCGCCCTTCCTCCTCCCCTAGCTACGCCACTGCTACAACCTTCTTGTTACCGTGACATTGAAAACCATTCAAATTAAAGTTCAACCACAAAACGTCCTAAGGGCTACCTTGTTGTATAATATACCTGACTGACATAGGTGGGCTGGTCCCAACTACCTAATTCGCCAGGTAATCTCCGAAGTTTAACGGAAGCCAAATGTTTTGTCTTACCTGTTTTAGTTTAAATCCTGAGTACTGGGATGCTCTTTAAACAAATTCAAGTGGTTTCAGGGAAAAGATGAATGTTAAAAGGCGATTTAACAAAGATAAATTGATAAATTGGCCTAATTCTAAATGAATCTCCCCCTACTCTTAAAAGAATCACTCCTCTCTCCTTACAATTAAATACTAACTACTCGTCCAGACTCCTAGACCTGCGCCCTCCCCCAACCACCTACTTACTTACAAATATCTGCCAACATGTCACCTACCTTATCTCTTATCCCCTTTAAAATGTACGCCTAAATCTCTCTCCTACACCCCGTTTCCCCCCTTATATTCCCATCCAAAAATAAAAATAAATAATATATGACTACTTCTACTAGGGCTGAGCCAGGTACTGACCCCAAAGCCAGGAAATGGTTACCAAAAATTTGTTTGAAAGAATTTTCATTGACGGAAAATTGATCGACGGAAATTTGATCGATTTTTTTTTCAGTCCACACTATAAAATTTTCATCAAATTTCTTATTGAAGTCACTATAATATATAGTAAAAATGATAATGCGCTCAAAAAGAAATTTGACGCAAAATTTAACCGATTGGACGGGGGGAAAAATCGATAAAATTTCCGTTCGATCAAACTTACGTCGATCAATTTTCCGTCGACGAAATTTCTTTCAAACAAATTTCGGGATACAGACCCCAAAGCCGGGACAAAACGGAACCTGGTCCGGGCGGGGGGGGGGGGGGAGGAATAAAAAAAAAATTATCTTTCTTTTACTACGTGTTTAAAAAAGAATTATCTTTCATTTACTACACGTGTTCCACCCAATGAGGAACAAAGGAACATCGCCTGAATAGAACTTCTATGAGAAACCAGCACATCTCTTTTAAAACATAATTTTGCATAAATTTGACCTGAATCAAATCAAGACTATTTATAGAAAATTGAATAGCAATTGGCACGAATCTAAATATAAGCTAAATGAAACTAAATGTAAGCTAAATAAAATTAAATATAAGCTAAAAGAAACGAAAAGATAGCTAAATGAAACCATGCGTAAGCTAAATTAAACTAAATATAAGCTAAATGAGACTTGCAAAGCTCTGAAGACAATAATGTACATGTGAACGTTGTGTCATTATTTGTCGTTGCAAGATGTGTCACTTTGGTTCTGACCATGGCACTGCTATAGAATCTAGACAATTAATATTTCATTTCACATTCTGAATGGTTGATGATTCTGAGTACCCAAATGTGTGTAATGTTTGTGGATCAGTTCGAAAGTCTATCATTGAATTCAATAACAGTAATGCAATTTTATAGCACTCATTTAATGAGTGAAACCATTTGGCTTAACCGAAGGAAGGCTAGGGTGGTGTCGCCATGATGATGATGTAACATCTAATAAAATAAAATGAGTATCTTGTTGGTATCAGACAAATGGAAACTGCTACCAAGGAGCGACCAACAAGACCAAGGAGCGACCACCAAGACCAAGGAGCGACCACCAAGACCTAGGAGCGACCACCAAGACCAAGGAGCGACCACCAAGACCTAGGAGCGACCACCAAGACCTAGGAGCGACCACCAAGACCTAGGAGCGACCACCAAGACCTAGGAGCGACCACCAAGACCAAGGGGCGACCACCAAGACCTAGGAGCGACCACCAAGACCAAGGGGCGACCACCAAGACCTAGGAGCGACCACCAAGACCAAGGGGCGACCACCAAGACAAATATAGATGGCAAAGCTCTGCTCCGTGTTTGAATTTTGTTCTGTTTTTGGGTTAGGGTTATGGTTCTCAAACTGTTGTTCACGACGTCTCGGGTGTCGCCTGACAAAATTTCAGCGCACATTGACATTTTCAGAAATTTGAGGAATGTCTTTTTTGGGTGTGTGTGCATTTTTAATTATTTGAGTTCTCATTTAAAATTGCATTGCCAACATCTTTTTATCAATGAAAAAGTTGAGCCCCCCTCCCCCACCCCGCTCAACACCTGTTTCTCAATTTCCAAGAACATTTCTAGGTGTGAGTGGCCATAACTTGGCAAGTGTTATAAAGGGGTCGCGGCACTTCAGATCAGGAGAACTGCTTTGTTAGGATTATATTATTAAGCTATGAATGTTTCGAGTCCTTCAACTTTGATGCCTTTGTGACCACCAATCGTTCTATACATGGCTACTGGTTCTATACAGGGCTACTTGTTCTATACTATACATGGCTACTTGTTCTATACTATACATGGCTACTGGTTCTATACTATACATGGCTACTGATTCTACACATGGCTACTGGTTCTATTCTATACATGACTACTGATTCTATGCCATTCGTGGCTACTGGTTCTATACTATGCATGGTTACTGGGTTTGTACTATACATGGCTACTGGTTCTATACATCGCTACTGGCTCCATACATGCACTTTTCACTTTTCCCCCTTTGTAGAAAATGAGCCGATAATTCCTTTTTGTAAGACCCGGACTCGGATCCGCCGGGTATCGGTCTAAAAATACCCGTACCGGGTGGTAAAACTTCATCCGGCTCAGCCCTAATAACTACCTCTCACTTACCTTGACTCTTCCCCCGGTTAGCCCCCTCCCCTCCTCCTTTTTCCGTCTTAGAAATATCTGCCTAGCTCTCACCTTCCTTGTCCTGGCACCAAACCCTATTCCCAGTCAATCCCAGCGTTGCCATGGTTACTGTTTGCCCGCACTATTTTGTTTTAAGGTGGAATTGTTTTCATGAGCAGTAACGGAAGGCGGTTATTTGGCTAGTCGGCCTCAATGGCACTGCGTAGGTGGACAGTTGGCTGCCTGAGTGTGGTGTGTGTGTCTGTGATTGGTGTGGTGAGTGTGTGTGTGTGATTGATGGGCGAGTGTGCGTGGTTGGGGGTGAGCGTGTGTCAAGGGATGTGTGTGTGTACAGTGGGTTGATTTGGAAAAAGAACGAATTTCAACAGGAAAAGGGTTCGCATTAACTATAGTCCAGTTAGAGAAGCGCGCAGCACGTGACCAGGGGGTGAGTCAGTTGTGTACATCATGAGCAAGTGGACGGGCTCGAGTTAAACTGTTGTCCACTATGTGGAGAGAAAAGAACTATAGCTTAAGTAGATCTGTAGAATAGAGCAATTGAGTGGACAAAATATATTGTATTAGAATATGGAGGAGAACTATCGAGTAGATCTATAAAGTAGAAGTATAGAGTATAATACAATATGGTGTAGAGCTATAGAGTAGAACGATATAGTGTAGAACTATAGAGTAGAACTAAAGAGTAGAACACTATAGAGCAGAACAATATAGAGGAGACCTATGGAGTGGAATTAAAGAGTATAACTATAAAGTAGAAATATAGAGTAAGCATATAGCCTGAATAAAACCATAAATAGTAGAACCATAGAGTAGAACTATGTAATAAAACTTTATTCAGAGTAGATACATAAACCTGAATAGAACTAGAGAGTAGAACCATAGCATGGTCTTTCTGAAGATAGTGGGGTATTCCGGAGACATTTTGATATTCCAGTGTTGATTGAAAGTAAGTTACACGTAAGCTGACGTAGCTTACAAGCAGTGAAACAGTTTAAGTTGAAATAGCAAACATTTATCTGCCCTTGACACTTGAGAAGCTTGAGCGACCCTGAAAGGTGCAGGAGACATCCAATCTACCGTCAGTACTTGACAAGAAACACATGACTTAAAACGGTATATATTGTATCCCAAGCTATGACGCAACATTTTTTTAAATCTCTCATATATATATGACGCTTGTGGTGTGTCTGCTTCCATTTCCGGATAGCGCGCAAAATATAATTCCCAATAACAACGCTAAAATGATTTTTTTTTTTTTTAAATAACGCAACTGCGTTTTGTTTGTTGCGTAATATTTTCTTTTCGGAAAATGGAATCGTCTCAATTTAAATATGTTGTAATAAATATTCGGTTTAAAACTGGTTGGGACATCGAAATATGAATACAGTTCATGGGCGTGCAGGGAAAATTCGGATTTTTGATTGTGCATTACTTGAATTCATGATTTGTGAAGTAACTTTCGTAGATGGGAAGTTCACGCATGGCTGTCGACAATGTTTGGCGGGCTAGGGCTAGTTTAAAATATTACTCTTTAAAATTTTTTGCTGAAATACATTTTTCGATTTAACGAATATTTTCCAAATAAAATGGCCAGACTTTGTTAGGATCACAAACTGGCACCTGCTTTGGGGAAACTGAGAGCAGTCGTAAAGGCGAGAGTTAGAGGATATGTGAGGAGACGAAAGCATTCATCGGACTTTGTGCTGTCTGGCGAGTAGCTAACAAAATGGAAACAGAAGGAGGCACGTGCGAGAGAAGCTGACCGTGGGAGGTCATTTAATGGAGGTCACCGACGAGAGGTCACTAGCAGGTGAGCGTTATCATCGGTTGGGGTCTGGCTGCCATCATGGAGGAAATAGTTGGGACCTCCAGGCATTATAGCCAGACAGTGCAACGAGACAGCATAGCTAGAGACGGTACAGCTAGGCGGCACAGTTAGACGGTACAGCTACACAGTGGAAATCAGACGTCACAACCAGATGTTACAACTTGGCTTACAAACCAGAGGTAACAACCAGACAGTTCCACCAGACGGTACAACTAGGCGGTACAACTAGGCGGTACAGCTAGACGGTACAACTAGATGGTACTGCTACACTGTACTAACCAGACGGCCCAACCAAAAGGTACAACCAGAGGTTATAACCCTACAGTTGCATTAGACCAGCGGTTCTCAACCCGTGGGTCGCGATCTCTTTGAGGGTCGAACAACACTTACACAGGGGTCATTTAAGATCATCGTAAAATAAATTAAATATTCATGAAGTAGCAACGAAAATAATTTTATGGTTGGGGGTCATCCACACACAGCATGAGGAGCTGCAATAAAGGGTGGCGGCATTAGGAAGTTTGAGAGTCTATGCACTAGACAGTACAGCTGCACTGTACACTTGTACACACATAACTGTACAACAAGACGGCACAACCAGACGGTACAACCAAACGTTATAGCCAGACAATACAACCCATACGTTGTAGCTAGACGGTACAAATACAAACCGACGTTATTAACAGATGTATAAGTTATAACCAATCGGTACACCCAGACATGATAACCAGAGGATACAGTTACTCGTCATAATAATTCATAACCAGCCGGTGCAACCAGACATCATAACCAGCCGGTGCCACAGCACAACCAGCCAAGTACGACACGCCGGTACAACCAGACGGTGCCACAAGATAGTACGACTAGACGTGCAACTAGACCGTACAATCTGGCGGTACACCAAGAGGGTATAAGCTGACCTTACAATTTTTAAATATAAATTATAGTTTACTTTTCCCCCTATGAAAATCACATTTTTTTCCGACTAAATCATTTTAACCGTCTATTTGTTTTTTGTTTTTTGTTGTTGTTTTTTTTTTTTTAGGTTTTAGGGCCCGTGATTTTTTGGGGGGGTCGTCACTTTATTGGGAACAGTGGGGGCGGGGCATTTGGGAATAGGGGGGGGGGAATAGGGCGCGTCAATCGGGTCAAGGTGAAAATCACATTTTTTTCCGACTAAATCATTTTAACCGTCTATTTGTTTTTTGTTTTTTGTTGTTGTTTTTTTTTTTTTAGGTTTTAGGGCCCGTGATTTTTTGGGGAGGTCGTCACTTTATTGGGAACAGTGGGGGCGGGGCATTTGGGAATAGAGGGTGGGGAATAGGGCGCGTCAATCGGGTCAAGGGTGTGATCTGCAATAAAGTGCACTCATGGTATCAAGGTGCACCAGATTTACGGTAGGGTGCAAGGGCGTGGCCGAAGGCAGGTGCAGTCATAACCAGACCCTTGACTCCCCCACCACCATCTCCTACCACCCACCCCCACCAAATCAGTTGGCAGTTTTCATTCTGCTTTAGCTGTAATCTACAATAACAAGAAACTTCATTATTATTATTATTTATTTATAAATATTTTTCCCCTAATGTTTTATTTTTCCCGTTATATAAAACCAAGGAGTTCAACATTGAATGCAGTACGTTGTAATGTACACCGACAACTTTCAACACAGTCAGGCCGGACGAGAGGGGGATGTAACCAGACTTTGTTCCGGGGCCCATTGAGCACAAAGAAGGCCCATGAAGGGGACAATTTAAAAAAAATCATAACATAACTAAATTAAAATAAAAAAAAATAAAAATAATTATTGGATATATACTTCATACTCTATACTTTGTGTGTACAGCTCTATACTTTGTGTGTACAGCAAAACAGCAGTGAGGCCTTGTTTGAAGTTAGCAGCCCTGTTGTTAAAGGTCATGGTGGCGTTCCTAAAACATTTCCCAAAAATATAGAAAACCAGGTTTTTCATGAAAGTGATCCAACAGTTAAATGGTGAAAAACATGTCAGAGATTTGACTGTCTGGAGTGAACTTAAACAAGCATTATTTTACTTTCCTGGTCGATTAATTTTTGATCAAAATCTCTGCAGAATTATCTCTTCTTGCAGGTCTCTCCTTGCAACAAGAGAGAAGGGTGGTCAGGAGGTAAAAAGTGGCGAAAATCATGGATTCGCATCCCAGAAAATGAGAGAAGCAATTGTCATAGGCAGTCCTATCTTGCTTGTCGAGAACTGGCATAGGCATTGAAAGTTTATTGTAGGAATCAATTGATACATAATCTGTCAAATGGTACAACATTATGAACCGAATAATTAATGTCGTACTATTCGTTGGGGGGGGGGGGGGGGGGGGGGCTTGCTATGTGGGGAATTTCCCAGCAAATTGGTGAAAAAAGACAATGGAAATGTTCTGGGAGTCATAGAGCTGTCTCCTTTGGGATCTAATTTTAACAGAACATTCGTCTCAAGTTAAATTTGTGTAGAAATGATGGCCAAGAATGCATTCCTGAATGATGGCCCAAAATGCATTCTTGAATGATGGCCCAGAATGCATTACTGAATGATGGCCCAGAATGCATAACTGAATGATGGCCCAGAATGCATTCCCGAAAGATGACCCAAAATGCATTACTGAATGATTGCCCAAAATGCATTACTGAAGCCATAGCATGCGTTGGAACTGTACAAACTTTTTACAAATAGTGTATTTGCTCTTCTCTTCACGGCATTTCTGACATACGATGGTTAGACCATGTTAAAAGTATAAAAGCCCTTTGCAGTTAACCTGCCAGTTATTAAATTAGCATTAGAAAACCATTTGGAGTTGAACCTAATTGCAAAATCTAAAAACAGAGATGTCTTGTGACACACCAGTCATATGTAGAATAATGTCTGTTGTATGGTACAGAGTACTAGTTCTAGTTGATATCTACAAAAAGGTTATTCAGTCCAGACATGCAACGCTGAATGTCGAAGCGTATATTTAAAAAAAAAGCTTGATTTCGTAACTGACAAATCTTTGAAACAGCTGGAAAAGTATGTTGAGAGAATCTAATCCCGTTGGTTATAATTGGTACACAGAAGAGAAGCTCTCTGGAACTCGGGGTGATTATACAAAAAAGAGGCAAAAGCAAGAGGTTCCGCGACGAAGAATCTAAAGAAGATGTAGATTTGTCTACACGAGATGAAGAATCATATTTGAGAAAAATGTGTCTTCTGTGTTATCTCGGATAATGTTATTGGTGGACTCAGTGTTCGTTTCAATGCTGCAGTGAGCATGTCTGAGAATTTCAGCTTCCCGTGGAAGTACCTATATCAATTCGTCAAGATGAACTGAAAAAAAAAATCAAAATTTCTGTCAGATTAACATACCACTGATATCAAATGAAGATCTTGAAATGGAGATGAGCCATTTGCCAGGCGTTCATCAAGCAAAGTTTATAGAGAGGGCCAACTGAATCCATTGGAGCTACTGAATTGGTTGAAAAGATACAAGCTGGAAGAACCATTTCTAAATGTATTTGTCTGCCTCCGCATTGTGAGGAATTCTTGCCCAAGAACAAGAAAACAACCACAGACAATAAATATATATATATATATATATATATATATGTATGTATGTATGTATGTATGTATGTATGTATGTATGTATGTATGTATGTATGTATGTATGTTATAATATAAATATATATATATATATAAATATATTTATATATTATAATATTATATATATATATATATAAATATATTTATATTTATACAAATATATATATAAACTATAAATATATATTTATTATATATAACAATAAACAACAACGAAAATCAGAAACTTAAAACAATAACAAACTTCTCCTACCTCCGCCCATTCCCTCACTCTTACTCCCGCATACCTCGACCCCAATCTCCGCAGCAGCGAGGTAGCGAGCATACGATCTATCTAACACGGTATGGAGGATGAAATATTCCATCTAGCCGAGCACAACCCCAAAATTTCTCCCGATTTCACTCTCAGTTGTTAGGACAAGTCGAAACAAGATGACCCAACGGCGAGGACAACAATTTACCATTCCTATTTCTGTATATATACCTTTTCTGAACAGTTTAATTTCTTTTTCTCCCTCTCTTACCCCCTCTCTCTCTCTCTCTCTTTCTCTCTCTCATATCCGATATATCCTTAATCCTCTTTCCACTAATCCGTTTCATTCCCCCCCATTCCACGGATCTCAGCGCCTTTTCCCACGGTGCCTGGCTGTGCGCATCTGTCGGCAGGTTGACTAGAGGCACAGGCTCCAAAGAGCACTGTCTAGTGGTCACATTTTTTACAGCACAGTCTAGTGGTCACATTTTTACAGCACAGTCTAGTGGTCACATTTTTACAGCACAGTCTAGTGGTCACATTTTTTACAGCACAGTCTAGTGGTCACATTTTTACAGCAGTCTAGGGCCCAGATTTATAAAGCACGGTCTAATGCTCACATTTAAATAGAACATTCTAGTGCTCACATTTATATAGCACAATCTAGTGATCACATTTTCACAGCACAGTCTGGTCGTCACATTTATATAGCACAGTCTCGTGGTCATATTTATATGGCACAGTCTAGTGCTCATATTTATAAAACACAGTCTAGTGCTCACATTTATATGCACAGTCTTGTGCTCACATTTATATAGCACAGTCTGCTGTTCACATTTATATAGCACAGTCTAGTGTTCACATTTATATGCACAGTCTAGTGGTTACATTTACATTGTGTATTGCTTATATTTATACAGCAAAGTATATGTCACATTTATATTGCATTATCGACTGGTCTTGCTTACAAAGTCTAGTAGTCATAATTACACTGTCTAGTTCTCACATTTACACAGAGTAGTGATAACATTTGCATACCACAGTCTAGTGGTTACATTTACATACCATAGTCTAGTGCTCACATTGTCAAAGTCTAATGCTTACATAGATACAACACAGTCTGAATATTTTGTCTACTCAGAGTCCGAAAGTACCCAACCTTTGGTGCAATCATACTCTTAAATGACGCAATCGACAGTTTCCCCACCAGAAGAATATCTAGGTCTTCAAATGATCAAGACATTATAAGATAGAGGTCCCTACCAACAGAATATCTAGGTGTTCAAATGATCAGGGCATTATAAGATAAGAAGATAGAGATCGATAAGACTGACCAAGCTATCTCACCATACACAGCAAGGAGGGCAGAAGGTGTTTGGGAAGAGAGAGAAGTAGGACAGAAGGTGGTTAGGAAGAGGGATGGGAAGTAAGGCAGTAGGTGGTTAGGAAGAGAGATAGGAAGGGGGCAAAAGGTGTTTGGGACGAGATATTGGAAGTAGGGTAGAAGGTGTTTGGGATGAGATGTGA
The DNA here is from genome assembly GCA_964033795.1 of Lymnaea stagnalis. Taxonomy (NCBI): domain Eukaryota; kingdom Metazoa; phylum Mollusca; class Gastropoda; family Lymnaeidae; genus Lymnaea; species Lymnaea stagnalis. The sequence goes on along the minus strand of CAXITT010000026.1, from coordinate 1,010,816 downwards.
CAAGGAAGGCAGAGAGTGTTTGGGAAGAGAGATTGGAAGTAGGTAGAAGGTGTTTGGGAAGAGAGATTGTAAGTAGAGTAGAAGGTGTTTGGGAAGTGAGATTGGATGTAAGGTAGAAGGTGTTAGGGAAGAGAGATTGGATGTAGGGTAGAAGGTGTTTGGGAAGAGAGATTGAAAGTAGGGTAGAAGGTGTTTGGGAAGAGAGATTGGAAGTAAGGTAGAAGGTGTTTTGGAATAGAGATTGGAAGTAAGGTAGAAGGTGTTTGGGAAGAGAGATTGGAAGTAAGGTAAAAGGTGTTTGGGAAAAGAGATTAGATGTAGGGTAGAAGGTGTTTGGGAAGAGAGATTGAAAGTAAGGTAGAAGGTGTTTGGGAAGAGAGATTGGAAGTAGGTAGAAGGTGTTTGGGAAGAGAGATTGGAAGTAAGGTAGAAGGTGCTTGTGAAGAGAGATTGGAAGTAGGGTAGAAGGTGTTTGGGAGGAGAGATTGGATGTTGGGTAGAAGGTGTTTGGGAAGAGAGATTGGAAGTAGGGTAGAAGGTGTTTGGGAAGATAGATTGGAAGTAGGGTAGAAGGTGTTTGGGAGGAGAGATTGGATGTAGGGTAGAAGGTGTTTGGGAAGAGAGACTGGATTTTGGGTAGAAGGTGTTTGGGAAGAGAGACTGGATTTTGGGTAGAAGGTGTTTGGGAAGAGAGATGGGAAAGATTAGAAAAGGAGACAAAAACCGAAGTAAAGACTGAAAGAAGAGGTTTGGGGGTGGGGGCTGAGGCTACTAAGCTCAGTGAGAAAATGAAAATTTATGGCATTTTAAGGGAAAAGTCTAATTTAGGACATTTTTGGGGGAAAAGTCTAAAATTAGGGTATTTTAGGGAAAAGTCTAATTTTGGGTATTTTAGGGGGAAAGTCTAATTTAGGATATTTTAGGGGGAACATCTAATTTAGTGTATTTTAGGGGAAAGTCTGTTATTTGGGGGTAGAAAAATGACAACTGTTTAACAACTGATATCATTTTTCGCTCCGTTTGTATGTTTCTGTAGGTTTTCCGGCATGACACCAAATAAGTGACCCACTAGATCAGTGGTTCTCAACCTTTCTAATGCCGCGACCCCTTAATACAGTTCCTCAAGTTGTGGCGACCTCTTAAACACAAAATTATTTTCGGTGCTTCTTCATACCTGTAGAGTATATGTGTTTTCTGATGGGTTTACGTGACCCCTGGGAAAGGGTCATTATACCCCTCAAGGGGGTCGCGACCCACATGTTGAGAGCCCCGGCTCTTCGTGTGATGAGACATGGGCAGAATGATGGCACGGGGAAATGACAGGGAGGGTACAGGAAAAGAGCAGATTGATCATTTGATTAGCGGGGATCTCCAAAAACTGTAATGAATTGAAATTACGAACTTCGAACAGGCGCGGCCTGGATGATATATCCAGGTATATTTATATGGTGAGGACCATCGAGTCGTCCAGTGTTGGATGACTGATGACTTGTGCGGGTGACTTTTGTTTATATAGTATTATAAGGGCTAAGCTTAACCCCCCCCCCCCCCCCCAAACCACACAACACACACACACTTTTTTTCCCATAAGCGCCGGTACTGGTTGTTGGCACGCTTACTGAAGTAGAATTCCTACTTTGGCACAATATTCCTAAAAAATTGTTGACTCCTGATTCAGAGGCTTGGTGAGACCATATTGAACTAACGAACTGCGAATGAGCCCACATGGCAAACAACGTCTCTCTAAAGACATCAAATGATTAGCGTACAAGTTCAAGTATTACTTGGAAGTTTATCCCACACCTCAATTATGAACTAATTTAGCATCACGAAAAATTAGAAATGGGCACAAAATTATATTATTCAGTGAGGTTACAAGATGCAAACATGGCGAGACGTCTTTTGTGTTTTAGTCTTCAGTGTAAAATGTATACCTATCAAATCTATACATGCACAAATTCAGAACTTTACAATTTGGAATGATGACTTTATTTAAATACTCAATGTTACTTCTGTTAGGTGAGCTTCACGATCCTCAGACGCCCTTACTTCCTCCGGCTCAACATTGTGTTGCCAGTGGTATTCCTGTCACTGCTCAATATACTCGTGTTTGCGATACCTGTGGAGTCCGGGGAGAAGATTGGATACGGTATTAACTATTTAATGGCAAACTATTTAATGACAAACTATTTAATGTCAAACTATTGAATGACAAACTATTTAATGACAAACTATTTATTGGAAAACTATTTAATGTCAAACTATTTATTGGCAAACTATTTAATGTCAAACTATTTGATGACAAACTATTTATTGGCAAACTATTTAATGTCAAACTATTTAATGGCAAACTATTTAATGTCAAACTATTTAATGACAAACTATTTAATGTCAAACTATTTAATGTCAAACTATTTAATGTCAAACTATTGAATGACAAACTATTTAATGACAAACTATTTATTGGAAAACTATTAAATTCAAACTATTTATTGGCAAACTATTTAATGTCAAACTATTTGATGACAAACTATTTATTGGCAAACTATTTAATGTCAAACTATTTAATGTCAAACTATTTAATGGCAAACTATTTAATGTCAAACTATTTAGTGTCAAACTATTTAATGGCAAACTATTTAATGACAAACTATTTAATGACAAACTATTTAATGTCAATCTATTTAATGTCAAACTATTTAATGGCAAACTATTTAATGTCAAACTATTTAATGACAAACTATTTAATGTCAAACTATTTGATGGCAAACTATTTAGTGTCAAACTATTTAATGACAAACTATTTAATGACAAACTATTTATTGGCAAACTATTTAATGTCAAACTATTTATTGGCAAACTATTTAATGTCAAACTATTTAATGTCAAACTATTTAATGTCAAACTATTTATTGGCAAACTATTTAATGGCAAACTATTTAATGGCAAACTATTTATTGGCAAACTATTTAATGGCAAACTATTTAATGTCAAACTATTTAATGACAAACTATTTAATGACAAACTATTTAATGACAAACTATTTAATGTCAAACTATTTAATGGCAAACTATTTAATGACAAACTATTTAATGACAAACTATTTAATGGCAAACTATTTAATGACAAACTATTTAATGACAAACTATTTAATGACAAACTATTTAATGACAAACTATTTAATGTCAAACTATTTAATGACAAACTATTTAATGGCAAACTATTTAATGACAAACTATTTAATGGCAAACTATTTAATGACAAACTATTTAATGGCAAACTATTTAATGACAAACTATTTAATGGCAAACTATTTAATGACAAACTATTTAATGACAAACTATTTAATGGCAAACTATTTAATGGCAAACTAATTATTTATAGATTATGAGCATGTCACTGAATATCGACCAATGTAACTATCGAATGGTTTTTCAGTTTTTATTTATGCAAATTGATCAGTCGTGCAAGGTGGGGCCGCAGATGAACAGACGTCCACAAAATCGTTGACACCTTTCTGGACAATCTTAATTTATTTTTAAAGACTTCGACTGACCGGCAGTAGCATGACGATCAATTGACTTAATCATTTTTAAAATGTTTGCCTTTGAAAGAATTTTTTAAAATATTCAAGTCGCTCTAAGTTGACAATGTCTCTAACGATGTGAACAATGATCTCTCAGTACTTTCAAGACACGCAGACAGACTTTATGTCTCAGGAGACTGTATCTCCTGACTACGTTTGAACTTCAGTTGTACACAACATACAACACTGACTTGACGCTTCAGTAGTACACAACATACAACACTGACTTGACACTAACTTGACACTAACTTGACACTAACTTGACACTAAATTGACACTAACTTGACACTAACTTGACACTAACTTGACACTAACATAACACTAACTAGACACTAACTAGACACTAACTTGACACTAACTTGACACTAACTTGACACTAACTTGACACTAACTTGACACTAACTTGACACTAACATTACGCTAACTTGACACTAACTTGACACTTCACATTCTCAGGTATTACTGTCCTGCTGGCCTTGTCCGTGTTCATGAGTATTGTCAGTGGGATGTTACCAAGGCCATCCCCCATGCCCAAGGTCACCATCTACCTCTTCATTTTATTCATCATCTCCGTCCTGACGGTTATCGACAGTATCTTCATCGTTTTTCTCTACCACATGGAAGAGGTCAGTAGCAAACATAGAATTGAATGTTGACATTGTCCGGTACAGTTTAGGCCTACTACATGGAAGAGGTCAGTAGCAAACATAGAATTGAATGTTGACATTGTCCGGTACAGTTTAGGCCTACTACATGGAAGAGGTCAGTAGCAAACATAGATTTGAATGTTGACATTGTCCGGTACAGTTTAGGCCTACTACATGGAAGAGGTCAGTAGCAAACATAGAATTGAATGTTGACATTGTCTGGTACAGTTTAGGCCTACTACATGGAAGAGGTCAGTAGCAAACATAGATTTGAATGTTGACATTGTCCGGTACAGTTTAGGCCTACTACATGGAAGAGGTCAGTAGCAAACATAGAATTGAATGTTGACATTGTCTGGTACAGTTTAGGCCTACTACATGGAAGAGGTCAGTAGCAAACATAGATTTGAATGTTGACATTGTCCGGTACAGTTTAGGCCTACTACATGGAAGAGGTCAGTAGCAAACATAGAATTGAATGTTGACATTGTCTGGTACAGTTTAGGCCTACTACATGGAAGAGGTCAGTAGCAAACATAGAATTGAATGTTGACATTGTCCGGTACAGTTTAGGCCTACTACATGGAAGAGGTCAGTAGCAAACATAGAATTGAATGTTGACATTGTCTGGTACAGTTTAGGCCTACTACATGGAAGAGGTCAGTAGCAAACATAGAATTGAATGTTGACATATTCCATTGCAGTTTTGGCCTACCAAATAGAGCTGCGTTTATCCTTGATTCTTGACCATTGTCCATTTGCATCAGGAGCCTGCCATGAGCGCTGGTGATGACTTGGCTTTACACCCATGGGATTCATTATAAAATAGTTTATCATCTTTATATGGGTTTATCGTTATAATTGGTCATCTTTATATGGGAGTTATCGTTAGAGTTGGTCATCTTTATATGGGATTGATCGTCATAGTTGGCCATCTTTATATGGGATTTATCGTTATAGTTGGCCATCTTTATATGGGTTTATCGTTATAATTGGTCATCTTTATATGTGAGTTAACGTTAGAGTTGGTCATCTTTATATGGGATTGATCGTCATAGTTGGCCATCTTTATATGGGATTTATCGTCATAGTTGGCCATCTTTATATGGGTTTATCGTTATAGTTGGTCATCTTTGTATGGGATTGATCGTCATAGTTGGCCATCTTTATATGGGATTTATCGTCATAGTTGGCCATCTTTATATGGGATTTATCGTTATAGATGGTCATCTTTATATGGGATTGATCGTCATAGTTGGCCATCTTTATATGGGATTTATCGTCATAGTTGGCCATCTTTATATGGGATTTATCGTTAGAGTTGGTCATCTTTAAATGGGATTTATCGTTAGCGTTGGCCATCTTTATATGGGATTTATCGTTATAGGTGGCCATCTTTATATGGGAGTTATCGTTATAGTTGGTCATCTTTATATGGGATTGATCGTTGTGGTTGGCCATCTTTATATGGGAGGGGGGTCAGACCATATGTGACGTCACACATTTATTTTTTTTTAAATTTTATTTCTAATTTATTATTTTTTTTTTTTAGTAGAATTTAATAGCTTTAGAATTAATTTTCAAAAAGTTTGTGAAACATTTGAATTAGTTTTATGTCAAAATAGCATGAAATGCGTTTCCCCTGCATGTGTTGACTGTGACAACTGTTGACAGTTAACTATTCTACTAGTAAAGTCATTTTAATAATGTGATAGTTCTTTTAAGTGGAAATTTTATATTTTAATACAGTTTAATAGTGAAGTGTGTTTTAGATTAAATTTTAATTAGGTGTAAATTTTAAAAAAAATTGTTCGAAAGTGTGACGTACTTTAGGGGGGGGGGGGTTCCGAGTTTTGTGACAGTTTGTGACGGGGGGGGGGGGGGAAAATGGTCAAAAATAGGGTGACGTACTTTATGGACGGCCCCTAAGTCTAAAATTTTTAATACAGTTTAATAGTGAAGTGTGTTTTAGATTAAATTTTAATTAGGTGTAAATTTTAAAAAAAATTGTTCGAAAGTGTGACGTACTTTAGGGGGGGGGGGGTTCCGAGATTTGTGACAGTTTGTGACGGGGGGAGGGGGGTAAAATGGTCAAAAATAGGGTGACGTACTTTATGGACGGCCCCTAAGTCTAAAAATAAGACCGATGAAAAAATCAAACCCTTTCTTCTATAACTATATAAGTGATAGGTGCAAAGCTAAGTGACAGCTCTTTCCAACAGTTTGCTTTCTGTGCATGTTGGATGATTTGAAATTTTCAGCTTGAGTACGGGTAAGGATAGAAAATTAGAATTTAAAAGCATATATTGATATTGTTGCAATGAAAATACAATACCAGAACCAACGATAAGATTGTATATTAATTGTCTTTATTGCTTTGATTCTAGCGAAATTTAATTTATGAAGTGATTACATTTATCGTTAAATTTTCAGTTGTCGATTTCCAGTCATCTTGATGCACTACATTGACACACTTTAATCAAATAATTAATGATAATGCTTTGAATCTGATCTCGGATTTGAGTTGTAATCTTTTACGCAATGTCAATGTTAAACGTCTTTTCCACACACAACCTCTTTTATTTAGTATACACCTAACTGGCAAGACGCATTCACCTTACTAACAATAACTAGAAAACCTAAGTGACTGTACTCAAACTACTAACGATTTTTTTAAAAAGCTGTCCGCTTCTATCACGACGTCTGCTTGTACGTGTCGAGATACGGTTTCTGTTTCTTGGTGAAAAAGGTAACAAGGGCAAAAATCATCTGCTTCTTGGGCCAGATGGGCTGTCCTATAGAGTAAGTAGGCCTAGGCTTAGGGTTTAGGAAATCGTGGCCCTCAAAATTTAAGAGGCTTTATTTTATTGACATTATACAATTAAAACCCTGACCTATTTTAAAATTTGATAATACTATACAACTAAACCATCTCCACCCACACTGTCTGCGCAAACTTCTTGACATAAGGTGGCAGGAGTAACGAGCTGACTTTATCAGCATCCACACGCTCCTATCAAAAGGGCAAGCCAGGTTGGCAGGGCTCATTGTGAGAATGCCAGACAGCAGACTTCCTAAACGACTAATATTCGGTGGACTCTCCAACCGAAAACGTTCAGCTTATAGGCAAAGGGAAAAGAAAGCTTCACTTAAATCCATGGACATTGGCCTTATTTCATGGGAAAGCCTTGCTGACGTAGCAAAATCCTCATCCAGAGAATAAAAGCACAAATCATGCCCAAAGAAAGTGCAAGGCAAGAAAAAGCAGTAACGTCACGTGGTAACGAAAACGGTCACATGATCGGGGTTCAAATCTCAGAAAAAGGATTGTTATTTTTTAAATTTTTTTTGTAAAGTCTAAATTAATGTATGCGCCAAATGCATCCCATCAATTTGAATTTAACAAAACATTTCTGAACTTTTACCCCCACTCCCCCATGGAAAATATTACCTGAAAGAAATTGGTCAAAACGCATAGGCCAACCTCAGCCATAATGCTATTCATAACATTACTTAAAAGTAGGCCAACATCAGCCATAATGCTATTCATAACATTACTTGAAAGTAGGCCAACCTCAGCCCTAATGCTATTCATAACATTACTTGAAAGTAAACTATAGCCAGCTGATCCCAGGAAAACCGGTGCCCATGGCTCACTAGTAAAATGATTTGGCCGTCCCCGTCTATGTGAAGTACATCAGATTTTATAGTTTAATTATTAATTCATTATTAAGGGCATAACTTAAGACGAGTTTGCCGCCCCATGATATTGGCGACAGGGGTTACTGGCCCTCTTGCTCCCTCCTTCGCACGGTCCTGAGTATATAGAGGGTTAGGAGCCTCAGTTCTTTACTGTGACCAGGGCCTCCGCTGCTGTAAAGACGGCCCTGAACTCGCTGTCTGTATACTTAGAACCATGCAACCCGCTGTCTGTATACTTGGAACCATGCAACTCGCTGGTTGTATACTTGGAACCATGCAACTCGCTGGTTGTATACTTGGAACCATGCAACTCGCTGTCTGTATACTTGGAACCATGCAACTCGCTGTCTGCTTACTTGGAACCATGCAACTCGCTGTCTGCTTACTTGGAACCATGCAACTCGCTGTCTGTATACTTGGAACCATGCAACTCGCTGTCTGCTTACTTGGAACCATGCAACTCGCTGTCTGTATACTTGGAACCATGCAACTCGCTGTCTGTATACTTGGAACCATGCAACTCGCTGTCTGTATACTTGGAACCATGCAACTCGCTGTCTGTATACTTGGAACCATGCAACTCGCTGTCTGTATACTTGGAACCATGCAACTCGCTGTCTGTATACTTGGAACCATGCAACTCGCTGTCTGTATACTTGGAACCATGCAACTCGCTGTCTGTATACTTGGAACCATGCAACTCGCTGTCTGTATACTTGGAACCATGCAACTCGCTGTCTGTATACTTGGAACCATGCAACTCGCTGTCTGTATACTTGGAACCATGCAACTCGCTGTCTGTATACTTGGAACCATGCAACTCGCTGTCTGTATACTTGGAACCATGCAACTCGCTGTCTGTATACTTGGAACCATGCAACTCGCTGTCTGTATACTTGGAACCATGCAACTCGCTGTCTGTATACTTGGAACCATGCAACTCGCTGTCTGTATACTTGGAACCATGCAACTCGCTGTCTGTATACTTGGAACCATGCAACTCGCTGTCTGTATACTTGGAACCATGCAACTCGCTGTCTGTATACTTGGAACCATGCAACTCGCTGTCTGTATACTTGGAACCATGCAACTCGCTGTCTGTATACTTGGAACCATGCAACTCGCTGTCTGTATACTTGGAACCATGCAACTCGCTGTCTGTATACTTGGAACCATGCAACTCGCTGTCTGTATACTTGGAACCATGCAACTCGCTGTCTGTATACTTGGAACCATGCAACTCGCTGTCTGTATACTTGGAACCATGCAACTCGCTGTCTGCTTACTTGGAACCATGCAACTCGCTGTCTGTATACTTGGAACCATGCAACTCGCTGTCTGTATACTTGGAACCATGCAGCTCGCCTAATTTACGGGTGCTCTGCACATAACATGTGTAAGATTTAGTAACAGAAATTTTTGAATGCATGCGCCACTCTTGTCTAGTCACCTGTGGTTTTATCGATTCTTGTGCTAAACTATTTCGTTAAGGTAACAAAGTGTTTTGTGGACAATTTTTATAAGATCAAAAACCGTATTTCGACAAGATAACCAGATAAAACATTTCCCATGACGCTTGAGGTAGGTGGACATGACAAGTTCGAATATGAGGCCACTGAGACAAGTCTGGAGTTAGAAACATTTATATTTTAAAATCAGCGAATGCACATAACCAAATAATTTGACCCTGACTGCTCATTTTTTTAACAGTACCCGGCACTTTTTATGACAATCACCTAGACCAGGGGTCGGAACCTATGGCTCGCGAGCCAGATGTGGCTCTGTTGATGGCTGCATCTGGCTCGCAGAAAAATGTTCGATTATTTAAAAAAAAAAAAGATTCTTTAGACTCGCTTGATCTACATATTAATTGCTTATCAATATTTCATTCTACAGATGAGCTAAAGTCCACTGCAAGTCAGAATCAGAAGTGGTAAGGGAGATAAACTCCGCTGACCTAAAAGTTTTCGTGTTGACATGACACAAAATGCCAACATTGACTGGAATTTTTAGTTTTAAACATAACGTATGGCTCTCACAGAATTACTTTTCAAAATATGTGGTGTCCATGGCTCTCTCAGACAAAAAGGTACCCGACACCCTGACCTAGACCAGTGGTTCCCAAACCACTCTAGACTTTTAGTTGACAACTGACGTTTTGATAACATCTTATCTGGGCATTTATCGTGAAAATAATAACTTTTGACTCCTCTGATGACATAATTACTTATACTCATAACAGATTTGTAAAAACATTTGCTAACTAAAAACATAAAGAAAACATTTTAAGAGGGGCCAGACGATAAGAGAGGACAGACTGCAAGAGAGGACAGACTTCAAGAGAGGACAGACTGTTAGAGAGGACAGACTGTAAGAGAGGACAGACTGTAAGTAAGAGAGGACAGACTGTAAGAGAGGACAGACTGCAAGAGAGGACAGACTGCAAGAGAGGACAGACTGCAATAGAAGCCAGACTGTAAGATAGGATATACTGTATGTTACAGAGGCCAGATGCATCATGATAGCCCTAATGAATATCTAGCCAGATATTTCTGCCATGATATAAAGCAACTATTAGGAAAAGGTTTTGTTAAGTGTACACAAGGCCTTCTAAGGCCTGCACTTGCAGTCTATAATTTACAATTTTATAATTTTTATTACTGGTATTGCAAGTGTCTTCTCTGGAACAAGCTTCTCTTTTTGTCAATGTACATTTTCAGCTGTTCATTCAATAAATAACAATGTGAAGACAACTCGTTTTCAAGGATCATTTTTAAGATTGAATTTTTAGTTTCATTTTCAAGTAAATATTCAATTAAATCAAATTACATTATTGTATCAAGTTTGGGAAATGATTGGAGCAAATTCAAACATAACTAAAGATCACCATGTAACTTTTAACAATAAAACCGAGTTTAAAAATATGATAACAAAATTCCTCCCCCCCCCACCTAAACTGTACACAAACAGTGCAGATCTTCCTTAGTCCCTAAACTGTACACAAACAGTGCAGATCTTCCTTAGTCCCTAAACTGTACACAAACAGTGCAGATCTTCCTTAGTCCCTAAACTGTACACAAACAGTGCTGATCTTCCTTAGTCCCTAAACTGTACACAAACAGTGCAGATCTTCCTTAGTCCCTAAACTGTACACAAACAGTGCAGATCTTCCTTAGTCCCTAAACTGTACACAAACAGTGCAGATCTTCCTCAGTTTTAAAAATAACAAATTCCTTGGAAATACCGGCATCCATTGAAAGATCAGATGAAGCAGAAGACACAGACACATTCAAATCTTCTGGTGCTTCAGACATCAGGCATTCTACCGTAGACACACCTTCTGTTATGTCCTCCCTCCTCAGAAAAATCAGTGGAACTCTCTTCAACTCTGTAGCAGCCTGCAGTGCGGTCATCTTGAAGCTGAAAGTCTGGGACCAATTCAGCTTCTCATTTTCATAATAGTCCATGACAGCGAGAGTGAAGCTGGCCAGCAATTGGTTCTCTGTGAATGCATCTATCACAGACACTACCTCCAAGCAGTGATGCAGCTTACTCATTATATCATACAGGGTACACAACAGTTTAAGGCTGAGCTCCTCAATATTCATCATGTCATCAAATGTCGGGGTCAGAGCACGAAAGAACAAGGACCATTGTTCTGATGTGCATAAATTGTTGTTGATGAAGATAGACCTGTAGTACTTACGCATTTTCTCCAGCCTAATCTCAGCAATCAGCTGCAGGGGCAGTTGTCCAGTCAGCGATGGGAAGGAGGCCATACCTGAATAAGACGGCCTCACCAATTTGGCTAGCGTCGTCTCGTTATCTTTGTGGATGAACGCCTTGATTCCCACCCCTCCTCAGCTCACAGAAAATGAGATTCAGACTTTTAACCATTTCTGTAGAGTGAGAAGACGAGCCGATTTTGGCCCAGAGTTCATCAGTAAAGTCTGATTCGTAGCCAGAGTCTAAAAGATAAATGTTTGGCGGCACCACTGAGCATACCAGAACGAGACGATGCTTGCCTGTGATCCTTGACTACTCTCTGTTGTCCCAAGTTGCCAGCCTGTTTCAAGTAAAAATAAAATTAGAATTAAAGAAAGGCCCATCCATGGATCTTATACATTGCACGGGAGAGGAAATCAAATTTTGCTATACAACATCTTTTATTTGGCAAACTCAAACACCTGAAAATATGATTTTATTCTGGCTCAGTGGTCAGATCTTTCAATGCTAACTTTCTGGCTCAGAGGTCAGATCTTTCAATGCTAACTCTCTGGCTCAGTGGTCGGATGCTAACGTTCTGGCTCAGTGGTCGGATTTTTCAATGCTAACTTTCTGGCTCAGTGGTCGGATCTTTCAATGCTAACTTTCTGGCTCAGTGGTCAGATCTTTCAATGCTAACTTTCTGGCTCAGATGTCGGAACTTTCAATGCTAACTCTCTGGCTCAGTGGTCGGATCTTTCAATGCTAACGTTCTGGCTCAGAGGTCAGATCTTTCAATGCTAACTTTCTGGCTCAGTGGTCAGATCTTTCAATGCTAACTTTCTGGCTCAGTGGTCGGATCTTTCAATGCTAACGTTCTGGCTCAGTGGTCGGATCTTTCAATGCTAACTTTCTGGCTCAGTGGTCAGATCTTTCAATGCTAACGTTCTGGCTCAGTGGTCGGATCTTTCAATGCTAACGTTCTGGCTCAGAGGTCAGATCTTTCAATGCTAACTTTCTGGCTCAGAGGTCAGATCTTTCAATGCTAACTCTCTGGCTCAGTGGTCGGATCTTTCAATGCTAACGTTCTGGCTCAGAGGTCGGATCTTTCAATGCTAACTTTCTGGCTCAGAGGTCAGATCTTTCAATGCTAACTTTCTGGCTCAGAGGTCAGATCTTTCAATGCTAACTCTCTGGCTCAGTGGTCGGATCTTTCAATGCTAACGTTCTGGCTCAGAGGTCGGATCTTTCAATGCTAACTTTCTGGCTCAGAGGTCAGATCTTTCAATGCTAACTTTCTGGCTCAGAGGTCAGATCTTTCAATGCTAACTCTCTGGCTCAGTGGTCGGATCTTTCAATGCTAACGTTCTGGCTCAGAGGTCGGATCTTTCAATGCTAACTTTCTGGCTCAGAGGTCAGATCTTTCAATGCTAACTTTCTGGCTCAGAGGTCAGATCTTTCAATGCTAACTCTCTGGCTCAGTGGTCGGATCTTTCAATGCTAACGTTCTGGCTCAGTGGTCGGATCTTTCAATGCTAACTTTCTGGCTCAGTGGTCAGATCTTTCAATGCTAACGTTCTGGCTCAGTGGTCGGATCTTTCAATGCTAACTTTCTGGCTCAGAGGTCAGATCTTTCAATGCTAACTTTCTGGCTCAGAGGTCAGAACTTTCAATGCTAACTCTCTGGCTCAGTGGTCGGATCTTTCAATGCTAACTTTCTGGCTCAGAGGTCACAACTTTCAATGCTAACTCTCTGGCTCAGTGGTCGGATCTTTCAATGCTAACGTTCTGGCTCAGAGGTCTGATCTTTCAATGCTAACTCTCTGGCTCAGTGGTCGGATCTTTCAATGCTAACGTTCTGGCTCAGTGGTCGGATCTTTCAATGCTAACTTTCTGGCTCAGTGGTCAGATCTTTCAATGCTAACGTTCTGGCTCAGTGGTCGGATCTTTCAATGCTAACTTTCTGGCTCAGAGGTCAGATCTTTCAATGCTAACTTTCTGGCTCAGAGGTCAGAACTTTCAATGCTAACTCTCTGGCTCAGTGGTCGGATCTTTCAATGCTAACTCTCTGGCTCAGTGGTCGGATCTTTCAATGCTAACTTTCTGGCTAAGAGGTCAGATCTTTCAATGCTAACTTTCTGGCTCAGAGGTCGGATCTTTCAATGCTAACTCTCTGGCTCAGTGGTCGGATCTTTCAATGCTAACGTTCTGGCTCAGAGGTCTGATCTTTCAATGCTAACTCTCTGGCTCAGTGTTCGGATCTTTCAATGCTAACGTTCTGGCTCAGAGGTCTGATCTTTCAATGCTAACTTTCTGGCTCAGAGGTCAGATCTTTCAATGCTAACTCTCTGGCTCAGTGGTCGGATCTTTCAATGCTAACTCTCTGGCTCAGTGGTCGGATATTTCAATGCTAACGTTCTGGCTCAGAGGTCTGATCTTTCAATGCTAACTCTCTGGCTCAGAGGTCAGATCTTTCAATGCTAACTACTGATAATGTCAGCGTCCTTTACATGTGTAAAAATAACAGAGATGTGCTTTTAAAATATAACATACAATTTACATCTTCCACTGCTATATCAAAATATCCCACTGCTATATCAAAATATCCCACTGCTGTAAAGCAAGAGCAGTAAAAATTACATTACATAGAAAAGATTTACATCATCAGTTATGTGCTGGATTTCTTAAATGCTAGCAGGACTGGTCTTAAGTAAATTATTTCAATAGTGCTAATCAAGATGGTTTTAAAAAATCATCAAAAATAATTCTCTCAACCAAGGGGATTTCAAGACAGCCCTAACTTTCAGGAGTCATTTCTTTCTTTTAAAAAAAAACCAAAAAAAAAAACAAACAAAACAAGATCTAAGAAAACCATGAAAAAATTAAGTTGCCAGGTAAACATTTTCTGGCAACTTTGACCATGGGTTTGTCTAACCCTAAATCTAGGCAACATAAAAAAAAAAAGCAAAAATAATTGATGCAAAATTAAATTAATGGTAAGGGCCATTCATACAGTATGTACACTAAGTGGGAGTTGTCGATTTTTGAGATTTTGCATACATGTGCATATGGGCGCCCGCAGGGGGAGGCAAGGGGGACACTTGCCCCCCCCCCCCCGGGATTGATTGGAAATTTTTTTTTTAGAAAAAAACAAGACAAAAAAAGTATTAAAGTAAAGAGAAAATAAAAAGAAAGAAACTAAGCTGATGTCATGTCCGTTCGTTCACAATACAAANCTAGAAAGTTTTCTGCGGGCGCCCATACATGTGTATATAGCGGGGAAGAAGGGGGGGGGGGTGTCTTGACAGCAAGAATGTTCATTTATTCACACTAAAAAAAATAATTTTCCTGAAATTCTGACAGTCCATTAATAGACTATATCTCTAATAGGGTCATAATATCACGCAATAATATTCACTTTGAAGCCACGATAAATGACATGACAAGTTTACAATAAGTGTGGATGATGGCTCTTTATAGCAAGCCACCTACGAACTCACCATGACACCCCCCCCCCAAAAAAAAAAAAAAAAAAAAAAAAAAAAAAAAAAAAAAAAAAAAAAAAAAACCAGGATGACTAAATTCTAACTGATACATTTCTTTGAGAAAGTTATTACATTTTTATTAAATAAAGGGCAACACTACACCCCAGGTGAGTGCATATTTTGGGAACTATTGTGCTGTCTTAACAGTGATGAAAACCTGTGACACATTTTTTTTTTACTGATAAGTCATAATTGTGTATTAATTTATTGAGCTGCACCTGTGGTGGGGATTTGACTTTTTTTACGTACTTATTATTGCAGAGTTACATACCAATGGTTCAAATTTTTGTCCACTTGAAAATGTAAATGCGCACGGTTTGCTGTCATTTCATTGTTAAATAGGTTGTGTGATAGATATCAATTTGAAGAGAATTGGATGCTGAGCAATATAACTGTTAATGATTTTTTATCAAGAATTTTGGGGGGAAAATAAATCAAGTTGAATTAAGCTAAGTCTACTATTTCATTTCCTGAACATTGTCAAACCGGTTGCGATTTTCATGATAACCACATTTCAACGCCAATTTAAGTATCTACAACTACAAGAATGGGCAAATAAATTTCCCACCTTACCCCAACTATTTTATTAAAGTTTCAAAAGAGTAATCACTTGGGTATGCAGAATACATTTCTCTATGGAGAGCATTGTTTAACACTTATGAATTTAAGGCTTGAAAATATGACCAAGGAGTGGCAGCACTCTCAAAATTCTTTGCTCAGATTTTTATTTTGGTCACTTTTATATATTCTTATGTCCAAATAATTAACACAAAAAAATCATAACTTTCTTGAGAATAGACCAACAACCATAAATTTGGTACCAATCAATTTTTTTTTCAAGCCCTATCTAAATAACTAGGAGAAGGTCTTAAAGATATGACTTCATTTAGAAAAACTCTAGGTGAAAATAAATTGCATGCATAATTTATGCAAATAAGGGGTATGAATGTTGAGATTTCAGTTTGAATCATAAAGATCATATTTAGTATTATTAGTTCATTCAATTTCCTACTGGACCATTTTTAGTTATTTTTTTTATAATATTAGTAAAGTCCTAATATTTATTTTTTATAATTTTTTTTTCAAAATGACTTTGCCAACCACTGTGACTATATATAGAGAAATATGGTAAAATAAAAAGTATAAGCATCGATTTGGACTAATTTAAATGAATCAAATAATCCTTATTTAATTTGTATATACTTATAGATGTTAAACAGTTCCACATAAAATTTGAAATCATAATATCTAAAGAATATTTTAATTAGTATTTTTTTATTGGGAAATTTAAAAAAATATAATCAAACAAAATTAATTAATTAAATAAAAATAAGTTACAAGAACAAGTCAGCAAATTTTATACATTTTAATTGGGAAAATTATAAAGATTTTTAAATATTGTGTGTAGCATTGATAACTTAACTTATATTTTGGGCTTTTTTTAGAAGACTCTTATTTAGCTATAATAATATGCTCTGGAATCGCATGAAGGGACTGTCAGCATTGGTGGCAGAACAATCCCCAACCTACGCTTTGTGGACAACATAGACGGATTGGCTGGGAACGAAGAAGAGCTATAGCCAACCTAGCGTCTCGACAAGACCTCGTCGTCCTACGGCATGCTCATCAGTGCCGAAAGACAAAACTGATGACAAGTAACACGACAGGCATCACCACTGAAATTAAGGTTGGGGAGGAAAGACTAGAGATTGTAGGCCGCTTCAAATACCTAGGAGCAATGGTCTCAGAAGAAGGCTCCAAGCCCGAAGTGATGTCCAGGATTGCGCAGACTACAACAGCACTAAAAAAGCTCAAGAAAATATGGAATGACAAAAATATAGCCCCCCAGCACCAAAATCAGGCTGATGCGCTCATTAGTCCTCTCCATTTTCCTGTAGGCCTGCGAATCCTGGACATTAACAGCAGATCTTGAAAGGAAAATAAAGGCGATGGAGATGAGATGCTTCAGAAGCATTTTTGGCATCTGCTATAGTGACCATATCTCCAATGATACAGTGAAAGAAAGGGTTCGTCAGGCAATTGGGGAGTACGATGACCTACTGGTGACTGTGAAAAAACGCAAACTACAATGGTACGGCCACGTAACCAGGAAACAAGGGCTTGCCAAAGAAATATTGCAGGGCACCACAAGAGGAAGGAGAAGAAGAGGAAGACAAAGAAAAAGGTGGGAGGATAACCTCAAAGAATGGACAGGACTAACACTGGGCGATGCTGTGCGTAGTGCAGAAGACAGAGACGAATGGAGGAGGAAGGTTCACATGTCATCTGTGCCGCCCCATCGGTCCAAGGACTAAGGGACATGATGATGATGACAATGAATATGTTTCCTGTAACTGTAAATAAGATATTTTTGTCCCATTTTATATTTTATAATACAGTTATAGGTGTAAAAACAAAAGCAAATTATGGGTCAAGAACTGTAGAGGAAAACTCCATCCATATTAATATTGTCACTGAATTAACTTAATTATTTTATCTTTAAACTTTAGTTTTACTAAAAATTCATAACTTTTGAGTTTGAACCACTTGAGCTAGAAATTTGATCTTAATGTTGTTTTTTAAAGACCAACCTAAATGTCCCGTTTCTAAAACCAAACACATTTTCAAATCACTGAAACTTCCTAATTTATTTATATAACTTCAAGTAATATTTTGGATAGCAGTGTAAGTGTAGCCAGTGCCAGTAGTGATTTGGGTTGCGTGATGGCTGCACTGTTCCCTCTCCACCACTCTGCAGACCCTGCGTAAAAGACAGTGTCCCTGCCATATTCACTGCAAAATTATTGTTTTCGTTTATGATATGCCTCAGAGTTTAAATTAAATTACAAAAGTGAAGGTAAATTTAAAACGATTTCTAGGTCTCAAAATAGTTAAAATGAGCATATTTCAATAAAAAGTTTCGGACGGAGGCCCCCCGGACCCCTCTTTAGCTGGAGGGTATCCCCCAAGCCTTCCTTGGCCTTGGGTGTGTCCCTTTTTTCCAGTTCATGATTTGGCAAACCAGATTTGGTCACCCTAACCCACACACTCCTTGGGTGTATCCCGTTTTTTCCCCCAGTTGATCATCAGTTGATGATTTGGTCACCCTAATCTTGGCTCTTTACAGCTGTACTATTTTTATATTTTTATAAATGTTTTGAAATTTTCATCAAAGTGCCTAGGTCAGTACCACTAATAAACTCAAGAGTCCTGAAAGTTAGTAATCCGATTCGATAGTGATAGACCATCTGATAGATCAGTGGTTCTCAACCTTCCTAGTGCCGCGACCCTTTAATACAGTGTCTCGTGTCGTGGCGACCCCGATCCACACAATTATTTTCGTTGCTACTTCATAGCTGTAAGGATATGTGTTTTCAGATGGTCTCAGGCGACCCCTGGATAAGGGTCCCGCGACCCCCAGGTTGAGAACCGCTGCACTAGATGGCCATCTATTTTTTGAATTGGTTTGACATTTAATCTTGTTTAGACCGCATTTTGAACAGCATCAAATACCAAGTGACGTCACGCACACACACACCAATCGTTAGCAACAAGGCAATGAGCCGCGCTGCTGTCCATATTTCGCTCGTTTGGTCCATTATGTTTTGTTTATAATAATAAAATGGCCGTTGTGAGGTCAAGTGTGTTGACACCAGGTACAAACCCTTCAAATCAAGGTTGTGCCGAGAAAAAACAAATCAACACAAATACAGGCACTTGTGGGTAGATGGGTTTCGCAGAATCTGTCGACCTATTTACCAGAGACATTGCTAGCGAAATTACACCATTATCTCATTAAGAGGAAAGTAAGCTAAATATTGGCTTTCCTTTCATTTATACAATACTCATAAAGATGTTTAAATTCCTTAATTTCTGGCCCGCAACGGATAAGATTAGATACCTTAATTCCGTAGTTGTGAAACTTTTATATTTCCTGCACCCCTCTGTCAGTCAGATGAAAGCCATGGACCCCTCTGTCAGTAAAATGAAGGCCAAGGACCCTTTTGTCAGTAAGATGAAGGCCACAGACCCCTCTGTCAGTCAGACGAAGTCCATGGACCCCTCTGTCAGTAAGATGAAGGCCAAGGACCCCTCTGTCATTAAGATTAATGCCACAGACCCCTCTGTCAGTAAAATGAAGCCCACAGACCCCTCTGTCAGTAAAATGAAGGCAAAGGACCCCACTATCAGTAAGATGAAGGCCACAGACCCCTCTGTCAGTCAGACGATCATGTCAGTAAGATAAAGGCCAATGACCCCTCTGTCAGTAAGATGAAGGCCACATACCCCTCTGTAAGTAAGATGAAGGCCACAGACCCATCTGTTAGTAAGATGAAGGCCAAGGACCCCTCTGTCAGTCAGATGAAGGCCACAGACCCCTCTGTCAGTAAGATGAACGCCACAGACCCCTCTGTCAGTAAGATGAAGGCCACGGATCCCTCTGTCAGTAAGATGAAGGCCACAGACCACTCTGTCAGCAAGGTAAAGACCAAGGACCCCTCTGTCAGTCAGACAAAGTCCATGGACCCCTCCGTCAGTCAGACGAAGTCCATGGACCCCTCTGTCAGTCAGACGAAGTCCATGGACCCCTCTGTCAGTCAGACGAAGTCCATGGACTCCTCTGTCAGTCAGACGAAGGCCATTGGACCCTTGTGTCAGTCATACGAAGTCCATGGACCCCTCTGTCAGTCAGGCGAAGTCCATGGACCCCTGTGTCAGTAAGACGAAGGCCACGGGCCAAATCTTAGACGCATATAAAATTACAAAGATGCAGATCACGGAACCCCTGACACCTTTTAATGGACCCCCAAGGAATCCGTGTACCACTGCTTAAGAACCCCTGCCTTAATTGATACTAAGAAATCGACATTTGCTATTTTCACATTGTCCATCTCCATATGCAACATGTCATATAAAGCCAATGGTGTGAATGTCTAATTAAATTTAACGATTTTTACCTTAGTTATATTTGAGTATAATTCTGAGTAAGGTATTTTAAATGCAATTTTTCAAACACAAACAATACCGCCATCTTCTGACAGCCTATCTCGCCTCTATAACGCTCACAATGAGCTATAAGAAACATATTTAGGTTCTTTTGTAACAGACTGGCGAAAGCCTGCTAGTGCGGTCTTGCAGATTGGTGAGCAAATGAATTGTGTGTATCTCTAGGTCTTTAATTTGAACGTGAAGATTCACGCACATCCAGCTGATCTTTTAAGTAACTGTAGTGTCGTGGTTCGGAGCTTAATTTATGTTATATTAACTGCTCTTAATTAGTTTATTTGGTTTATGGGTGGGAGCTATGAATACCCACACCAGAAGGTTCTACTGAAGCTCATTGTGCTTCGAATCATTTGTTGTTTTTTTTTAAAAATCCTTTATATTAACTTCGCTTTAGTGTGTATATGGCGAAATTTTCGGACGGCCAATTGACCCGCTTCCCGTCAACTTATCGAGCTGAAAATTGGCGCATAGACGCGCTGCCGATGACAACACATTGCATCAAATTAATTTTTCAGCCTGACCACCCAACACCAGTGTTTCCTGTTTTTCATGGGGAATATGAAGGAAATATGATGGTACTCATTTCATGAAATACAATTTCCGATAATTACGCTAAAAGAGATTCTTTTTTTTAAATAAATGAAATGTCGCAAGTGCGTATGGTGCATAATATTTTTTTGTTTGTTTTTTGTTTTACTGAAACAGTTGTTGAAATAAACCTGCGTTGTGAAAGCGGGTTTTATATTAGAATTTTAATGTGAACGAAAATAATAAAAAATGCGTTTAAAGGTTTGTGCGAAAAGCTTTGTTTCTATTGGTTGTTTCATTAAATTTTTTGTGCCGAAATAATGTAAGCTTTTGTTGGCATCCGTCCCGTCACATGTGACGATGGCGTGGGCTTCGGAGGACGAAATCCACAAGGCCTGGGATTATTTCTTCAAGGATTACAAGCTGGTTCCCAACAGCAAATCGCCTCTCTCCACGCCGCTGGGTAACCCAAGGGAACATCATTGGATGATACAGCTTGGCACCAGTGACGTCGCAGGAGTTGTCGGAATGTTTCATTGTATCATTGTTATCCGCCTTTCGGACTCCAATCTCCGGGTTTGATTTCAGAGTTTCCTTCTCTTAGATGAGTTGCCATCCAAGGCTAACGAGTCCGATCCAACCGGGATATATATATTTATATATTTTCATAAATATGTATTTCGGAAAGTGCACCGGAAATGTTGTATTCTTTATTACGTTATGAAAGAGCACCTTGACTGAATAACGACTTATTAAAAATGCGTACACCAAAAATAACTTATGCTCACGACCCAGATTTTTATATTGGGTCATTTCGGAGTCATTTTAGAACATATATTTATTTAACCTCTACTCCAAACATTTTAACTCTTTTTTTTTAAATTATAGCTTTTTTGGATAAAGCGATATGGGACCAAACTTTCCACTAAACATGTTTAGATCATAAGGTATTACCCTGCCGAGTGTGGTTGAGATCCACTGATTGTTTCTCTCGTTACTAAGTCGCACAACACAATGCATACAAACATTATAGTTGTCACACTGAGCTGAATATAGGATATAAAATGTGCTACACATTTAGTTGGGTTAATTCATTCACTTTAAAGAGTTCTGGTGGCAGTAGAAGGCATTTTAATCTTCTTTGGCCAATCCATATCTGAATTTCAGTCGTCATCAGAATGTCAGTCCGTATCTAAATGTCATTTCAAATTTAAATGTGACACCGTATCTAAATGTCATACCGAATCTGAATGTCAGTCCGTATCAGAATGTCAGTCCGTATCTAAATGCCATTTCAAATTTAAATGTGACACCGTATCTAAATGTCATACCGAATCTTAATGTCAGTCCGTATCTG
This sequence comes from Lymnaea stagnalis, assembly GCA_964033795.1. NCBI lineage: Eukaryota > Metazoa > Mollusca > Gastropoda > Lymnaeidae > Lymnaea > Lymnaea stagnalis. The sequence continues at coordinate 988,739 of CAXITT010000026.1, read as the reverse complement.
AATGTCAGTCCGTAACTAAATGTCAGTCCGCATCTGAATGTCACTGGTAGGCCTACAGTTTGGAATAGCCCACACGAACATGACACACATCTCTCATGTCACCCACTAGGCGCCTGACTTCTTTCATTTCTAGTTTCTTTAGGGCACTGAAGTTTAAACTGCGTGAACTGTCCTGCTAATGTCTTGTCAAATGTTTGACGCTTGGGTCTGTCATCGTCAAGGTGGCCAAAAAATGCAAAGCTCTTGAGAGTGATGCCCCATATGTGGGTCTTTAGTGCGTTTTTGAAAGAAAAAAAAAAATTTTTAACCGTTCAGCACAGTTGTCTATTTAAACGTTTGAAATTCCTACTGACTTGTTCTCATAAAGTAACAGTGTTATTTATTCAACAAAACGCTCAACATTTTATCAAATAATGCACTCAAGCCCCTAAAGGGCTTCAATTTATTTGAAAACCCTTTAAAAAAACAACATAAATCCCTTTGTTTGTATATGAAGCAACATAAAGTCAGATTAAATGACGTAAGACACCAGCATTTATTTTTTTATTCACTATATATATAGATAATTTCAATGGTAAATAAATTCTTCGCGATGTGTCCCATCGCGTCCTCAACAATCATACTATACAGTTTCTTCATCCGTATTATTAAAATATTTAACGACGTGCTTAAACTGTATCAACTGTATCAACTGTATCAACTGTATCAACTGTATCAACTGTATCAACTGTATCAACTGTATCAACTGTATCAACTGTATCAACTGTATCAACTGTATCAACTGCCCTGGTCCATCGCCTCAGATTCAAACCGTTAACCCGTCTCTTCATTTAAGTACGCACAAAGCTCCAAACACGCTTGAAACATTTCCCGTCGCACCCTTGATGTCGGGGGTTTCGTTTCCAATCTCCGACTCCATCGTTCGAAATCACGACGCCCGCGACAAAAGGGCGCATCACTCCGGTCGTACCATTTTTTTTTTATTTGAAGAGGTCACGTGACACGGCACTAATTAGGCCAAGAGTAAACCGTCCTCGCTTGTCCTTGGGGCTTGTTAACGTTGATTCACCTGAGGAGGAGGAGGAAGAGGAGGAGGAGGAGCGAAAAAGAAAAAAAAAGGAAAACTCTCAGTGGCGACCAGACTTTCAATTACTTCTTTAATCTCGCTCACGCGGCAGGAAGGTACGGGCCCCCTCGCCGGAAATGGCCGTCATACGGCGGCAAGTAGCTAGCTAACGGGCCCTTGGCCCTGCTGCTAAGCATTAGCGTGAGGGAAACCATTTCTCTCATTGCACTCCGCTTTCCTCCTCCAATAGCCCCAGTCTTCGGGCCCGGCAATGAGAGGGTAATGAGCCGGTGTGGGGAGTGCGGTAGGATAACACGTCTCACGAGTCTCCCTGTTGTTCATCTCCTGTTAACCACCCTCGACTTTTACTGAGAACAAAAGATACAAACCCATTATAAATTTCGAGAACATGCCCCCCTCACCCGCGCAACCCCCCCCCCCCCCCAAAAAAAAAATCCGAAAGAAAGGAGATGAATTATGAAACCAGAACTGTGGACACCATATTATATAGCCCGGAGGAGACCACCATTGCTAGCTTGCATTTCCCAGCGTCCGGGGTACTTCCGGACTGGCACGCGCTCCCATCATTCCCCCACTGCTCGGAAACCGGAAGCTCGCAGACAGAGCGCGTTTAGCGGGAGCTATTACTTAAATCAGCCACTGATTTTTCCCAGTGATAGAAAGACGAATCCATTACGTCTTTATAAGTAAATTGAGACGATGACAACACTCCTGCCCCCGCCGCCCCTTCACCTCCCCCCCCCCAAGCAGCCGTTAAAAGCTATCGAAGTTTAAGGAATAATCTAGCGTAATTACGTTCTTAACAGAAAATCGTATGTCGATGCCGACGGCAGATTACTCGCCATGATAGAAGACTGCAAAGTTTCTCGGGAATGTCTCCTGTCCGCTGGGCTCGTGGGATTCCTTCAACTCACGGGTTTAATATCGGGTTCCTATCATCATTTAATGGCTCACCCGGATTTGCCCGGGCCCAATGCGATTTTCCGAGCCGTCGGTAGAGTTCTCAAACCCCGACGAGTTCTTTTTTTTTTTTTTTTTAAAAAAAAGGCTACGCTGGCTGCTAAAAAAAAAAAATAATCTTTGATTGACATTATACACGTTGAAGAGCTGACTCGTGTGACTCGTGGTGATCTTCTACTTCACTCTCACTCCTCCTTCTTCTTCTTCTCCCGATGATCACATTGATCGTATCAAAGAAACATCCAATCATTTTAAAGAGGATGACTTTAAAAAAAAAAAACCAAAAATAAAAAAAAACCTCGATGTCACTGTAATATTTCAGGATTGCTTCCGAAAGAAACGTAAACAGAATTGTCATGACATTGGCGGGGGTAGTTCAGGAACCACCATCCACTCCCTCTCTTTCTTTCTCTTGTGACTCGTGGTGATCTTCTACTTTACTCTTACTCCTCCTTCTTCTTCTTCTCCCGATGATCACATTGATCGTATCAAAGAAACATCCAATCATTTTAAAGAGGATGACTTTAAAAAAAAAAAACCAAAAATAAAAAAAACCTCGATGTCACTGTAATATTTCAGGATTGCTTCCGAAAGAAACGTAAACAGAATTGTCATGACATTGGCGGGGGTAGTTCAGGAACCACCATCCACTCCCTCTCTTTCTTTCTCTAAAAGAAAAAAAAAGGAAGTCCTTTTTCAAGCGTCCCCTTTAATATTAATCTGCTTTCCGTAAGAGCACGTTTAAAATGGACCGGTGTAACGATAAAAAAGACGTCATATTACAATTACACGTTTTACAAAGAAAAAAATAAAATGCGGAGAAGCCAGAGAAGTGCGACGGGAGAGAATATGTTTTGTGTTAATTGAGTAGGAGACAAGTTAGTGATGGGTGGGTTAGCAGAGAGAGAGATGGTGATTGGAGAATTTAACGGGTTCGTTGGAGGGTAAGAGTTTGAAGATGGGATTAGGAAGGGATTATTTACAGAGCAGTTGCTCAGGGTATTTTGTTCAAACGTCTCGTTTGTTTGTTTTTTTTAATTTTATTCCCTCCAGAATTGCTAGGCATTTCCACAAAGTGATATCTTTATTATAATTTTATGTTCATGCTCTGAAACCACTATACAGTTAACATTATGTTTGAGGATTAATTCCGAGAGACAAAAAAAAAAAAAATATTGCCGATTTTATTGTGGAAAAAATTACTAATCATGAAGAAGATAAATTTATATGAAATCGACCAGAGGCTATTTGATAAACAAAAGGACAGGGGATGACATATTCCTTTTTGAGCCTCTTGAAAACATAAAAAGGAATAAAGAGCCTTTTCCCCTCTCTTTTTATTTATTATTATTATTTTGATGTTTTCTCCCATTACAAATTGTATATATATATATATATTTATATATATATATATATACATATATATATATATATATATATATATATATATAAAATAATATAAGATTTTTTTTTTAAAAGAATAAAGAGCCTTTTCCCCTCTCTTTTTATATATTATTATTATTTTTATATTTTCTCCCATTACAAATTGTATATATATATATATATTTATATATATATATATATACATATATATATATATATATATATATATATATATATAAGATAAGATAAGATTCTTTTATTAATCCAAATAAATGGAAATGATTTTTGATTGCATTATACATTTTCAGCTAAAAATAAAACAATTTGAACACAAGACATTTATAATAAATTATTTCAAAGAGCCATTCAGTGAGTTCTCTTAGCAAAATTGGGGACTTAATAGTTCTCATTCAGATGTGTGACTTCAGAGGAAGCACGCCGGTAAATTCGTGCAGATATATATAGGGTTATAATTTTGTTAACTATTCACTGTCTCTCTTTAGTGGTCAAGTATGTCCTGTAGGTATCAGAAGCTGAATCGAATGTTTCAGAAGCACATGACTCGTGTCATTGACCACCCAAAACCTCGCAGCAACTTCCTGCGCTTACCACACCCCCTGATTTAATCTTTTCTGTATCCTCAAAAATTTTGCCCTGTTATATCATTAGATATTGTTCTCTGGCAGGCTATTCAACAGCTATTTGTTACCCTTTTGTTTTCTCATAGAAACTTTTATTGTTGTTCTCTAGATTAAATCTTAAAAGCGACATCTGTATCTGAGCTGCGGGGAAAAAAAAGGTCCCGACCAGCCAGCGAGCTTAGGGTCCGAGTTTTCAGCCCGGTTACAGCAGCGTATCCATCAGAGAAAGCGCATTATCTGGGCTCTCCCTGGACCGCTGGCACCTCCTGGTCGGGACAGCTCTATCTGGTGTCGAGGGATAAATTCATTAGACTTGGAATAATTCCCCCTGACAAGTCCTAATGAAGAGAGAGCTTAGCCGCTCCCCGATGATAATAAGGACACTTTTAAGTCTTTAGCGATTTCGGCGCGGAAGATTTCACGGGCTGGCACTCCGTGTAATACGGCGGACAAATAAACACTATTAGAGCAACAAAAAGTGTGTCATTTAGAGCGTAATCGAATCGTACCCGCTCTGACATTTCACCCGAATTCGGCGCCCAGGGCTTCCTGGGGGCCTGACTTCATCTTTCACACATTTGAGCTCGCGTTGGAAAAATCCCACGCAAGAAATCTTGTTTCCCCCTCCCCCCCTCCCCCGCCACCCGCTCCACACTTCGAGAACGGGGAGTCGAACTTGTGGTATCGATATCTAAATATTTGACGAAATATCTTTTGTTACTTTTATTTTCTTCCCCCCACCCCCTCCAAAAAAATGATTAAAATTATATTGATGACATGCGTTAATTTATTATGTTTTACTGTATACTATTATTTCGCGGGCGTATCGGTCGGAGGTATGGATCTTCAACAGGACGGTTACTCGTAAAAATCTTTCCTGGACTCCGATGCCAAGACGTCACTGTCATGGAGTTCCCGTTGAGAAAATGGAGGGAGGGTGGGGGTTGGGGGGGGGGGCGAAGAAACTGGCAAGGAAAGGACAAGCCGAAGACACATGAGAGAGAGAGAGAGAGAGAGAGAGAGGGGAGATAGGAGGGGGGAGGGAAGGTGGTTGGTGGGGAAACGGTCGCAACACTCCCCCCGGATCCTCGCCACCCAATTTATTTTCCATTTACGGCTTTTAGTCGCTTCATAAAGCTTTCCCATCCCAGGGGAGACCCTCACCACACGCGGGCCGCGAGTGTCTCCGTCGTGAGCTATTGGCATCATTAGAGGCAAACTGCGCTCGTGGCTCAAAGGCGATTCCATGTGATCAGCCATTATTCGCTTTTGATTAGCTGGCTTCTATTTGCAGCGTTCATACGAGTGCCATTAAAGTTTTGAGGAGGGGGCGCATCGCTCCTGTCAGGCGATGCTTGACTTTTCCTCCGCGGCTAAAGCCATAAGAAGCACGCACGCGCATGCGCAGAGGGTGCACGAGGCGCTGAGGTATAATTTGAAGGCTTTCGGATCGGGTAAGACAAGGCTGAAACGCCGTGAAGACATGAAGCGATAAATTGGTTTTTAGGAGGAGGAATTGTCTTCCGGACTTTGGGATCTCGTCCGAAGTTACAATTGGCTTTTTTTTTCACGTCTGCTCACAGGAAAAGACCAATCCGCCAGCCGTAGGAGGATCAAAGATCGAATAGGTGGCCAATAGGTGGCCAATGGGTGGCAGATGGGTGGCCAATAGGTGGCCAATGGGTGGCAGATGGGTGGCCAATGGGTGGCCGATGGGTGGGAAATGGGTGGCCGATGGGTGGCCGATGGGTGGCCAATGAGTGGCCAATGGGTGGCCGATGGGTGGCTTATGGGTGGCCAATGGGTGGTCGATGGGTGGCCGATGGGTGGCCAATGAGTGGCCAATGGGTGGCCGATGGGTGGCTTATGGGTGGCCAATGGGTGGACAATGGGTGGCCGATGGGTGCCCAATGGGTGGCCGATGGGTGGCTTATTGGTGGCCAATGGGTAGCCGATTGGTGGCCAATGGGTGGCCGATGGGTGGCCAATGGGTGGACAATGGGTGGCCGATGGGTGGCCAATGGGTGGCCAATGGGTGGGCAATGGGTGGCCGATGGGTGGCCAATGGGTGGCCAATGGGTGGCCGATGGGTGGCCGATGGGTGGCCAATGGGTGGCCGATTTGTGGCAGATGGGTGGCCAATAGGTGGCCAATGGGTGGGCACTGACATAAAGAGTAGTGGATAAAATGGAGTTTACATATTATAGATCAAAGAGCTAATGGGTGGCCAATAGGTGGCCAATAGGTGGCCAGTGACATGACATACGATGTACTGGATAAAATGGAGTTTACATATTATAGATTAAAGAGCTAATGGGTGGCCTAGGGTGGCCAATAGGTGGCCACTGACACGACATAAGATGTAGTGGATAAAATGGAGTTTACATATTATAGATCAAAGAGCTAATGGGTGGCCAATACGTGGCCAATAGGTGGCCACTGAGATGACATAAAATGTAGTGGATAAAATGAAGTTTAAATATTACATTTCATAGAGCATGTATCTAGCCCGTGACCAACTGTTGAAAGGAAAAGCAGATAACTAATGTTTTATTCCTAACATTTCACTTACGTTCATTTCAATTTCTTAGCATTTATGTTAAAATGGTATCATCAATTTTTACGCGACATTGCTTTTAAATAATTTTTTTTAAAAATTTAAATGGCATGAAGAAAAACAAATTCTAATGTGAATGCTTTTAACTCTTTGGATCCATAATATTTCATTTTTTGTTTCGCTTTTCCTGTGTGGGCTCATTTCTTTATTTTTATGTCTGTTTTCAGTTATTTTGTTTATAAATTTCTTATTTTACCCGTTCTGTGTGTCTTTCTTTCTTCTGCGCTTTTCTTCCTTTCGTTATTTCCATCGTTTGACTCTTCTTTCTTACGTTCTTTCTTTCTTTCTTCGTTATTCTTTTCGACTTTCTTTCATTGTTTTATTCTCATTAATTATGTGGTTAATTTATTTGTTTATTCATTATTTATTTATTTTCTTGTTTCATTTTCTTGTATATAAAAAAAAAACCCGAACCTCAGAAATATAATTTCGCGAAACACACTGACTAATATATATAGCCCTATATTGTTCTAGACACAATAGCCAAAGTAGTTTTGTGCTAGACTATAGTGAGACGACACACAATTAAAGTGTATTTTAACACAATACTTGCTAAATTACAAGGAAGATTAAGGTCATTTTGTGGTAACTGAACAAAACCATACATTTACATGTAACCGAACAAAACCAGCCATTTACATATAACCGAACAAAACCAGCCATTTACATGTAACCGAACAAAACCAGCCATTTACATGTAACCAAACAAAACCAGCCATTTACATGTAACCAAACAAAACCAGCCATTTACATGTAACCGAACAATACCAGCCATTTACATGTAACCGAAGAAAACCAGCAATATACATGTTACCAAACAAAACCAGCCAAAGAGCTTTAATCGTCAAGGGTTAACAATTCTAAAGCCGACTATAAAACATTCTGTGGCGGACAGTGTTCCTCCATTATGTTGAGTGGCGCCGTAGAAATGCCTCTCTGAATAATATATAAACCTTGTATTTAGCAACTCTGACATTCAAAATAACGCGCCCCCCCCCTTAATAAGCCCAGCTTTATGGTCCATATGACATGCAATAAAGTTCATTGCTTTATTTCCTTACATGGATAATTTGTCGTCACAAGAAATATGTGAGGCGTCTTTGACAAGAAGTTAAGAGAGAAGTTAAACCAGTGGTTGTTGAATTCGGATTAAGATGTTAAACTCCAGGCTGGTGAATTCTAATAAAGAAGTTATACCGCAAATTGGTGAATTCAAATAGAGAAGTTAAACCACCGATTGTTGAATTCTAATAGAGAAGTTAAATTCAAATGATTGATTTGCAATCTGATTGGATGTTTGTACCAGTTATAAGTGAGCAATAGATTTGGGATTGTAGAAAGATGATTTTCTTAGACAAAAAAAAAAAAAAAGAGTATAAATGAGTCTAGCTGATTGTTAATATAGAGATGTGTGGTCAGTGTTTGAGGTCATTTATATGAGCGTAAATTTTAGGATGATGTTTGTACCAGTTATAAGTGAGCAATAGATTTGGGATTGTAGAAAGATGATTTTCTTAGACAAAAAAAAAAAAAAAGAGTATAAATAAGTCTAGCTGATTGTTAATATAGAGGTGTGTGGTCAGTGTTTGAGGTCATTTATATGAGCGTAAATTTTGGGAACATTTCACCGAACTATTCAAAGTATCCCCACCACCAAACTCATCACAACCTACAGCGCCAACCTACACCAAAACCTCCCTACCAACCTACACACAATTCGACTTAACTTCCACAACACCTAACCAACCAACTTCCAGACAATCGCTAAACAACTTCCTCCACCAACCTCCTCACAATAAGCACACACATTTCTCTAACAACTTTCAGACACCTATCCATAAATTCCTCACACATCCTACTTCTCACAAACTCCTCCTACAACCTCCACACACCGTCCACACAACCTCCTCCGAAAACCTCTTAACAAAAACTTCTCATTAACCTCCTCACAACCTCCTCTCACCACCTTTAAAACCACAACCCCCCTCCCAACAACCCAAACGACAACAGCCACCATATTAAAGTGTTTTAATCAAGATGGTCGGAGAAGTGATATGGCTACCAAGTATGAAAGAACGTATGGTGTGCTGGTGAGTTCATTAACGTGTAAAAAAGAATTCCCAATAACTGCGCTAAAAGAGATTCTTAAAAATTCAATTGTGTTTGGTGCGCAACATTTGCTTTTGATTTACGGGTAAAGTCTAAATTTAAATATATATGGTGTAATAAATCTGCGTATTAAAAGGGGTAGGACTTGAAAACATTAATATAATTCAGGGACGTAAATAATTGTGTGGTGAAATACCTGGCCGGAGTGGGATGATCCTACTTGGGATTCTTATAAAATGATTTCTTAAATGAATACTTTGCTAGGTAAGTTTAGTAGATGGGAGGTTATCGTATGGCACCGCCACTAGTATGTAATAACAAGCCAATGTCACCCCGCAATGCTGAGCTTAATGAGGGACACAATGGAATTCCCTATAGCTGAACCAAACAGTGTGTAATTGGGTGTTCAAGTGCCGCGCAAACTAATTTCCTGCACTAAATGGTTTTCTTCAAAATAAGGAGTGTAGTTAAAAAAAAAATTTTTTTTTAAATATTTACGGAAAAAAAACAAGTCAATTCTGAAACACTAAATCTTTGATTCAATTATTATATGTGCTCATTAATATGTAAAATGTTATAACCATAAAATGATACATTAATTTCATAAAATTATCTTATGCCTTTTATCTTTGCATTGCGCAAAGACAGACTTTGCAAAAGTGTAGAGAGCATTAATTGTTGCAAAATGATTCGAATTGAATCTAGACTAATTCTAAATCTGTTTTATTTTTATTAATTAAAAAAAAAAATTGTTTCTGCACAGACTTATTTTGGGTAGATCTAATGTATTTGAAAGAAATTACAAAATATGTCCTACTTTTAAGTATATTTTAAATCATCTTTGATAAAAAAAAAGTCTTTTTTTCCCAAGTAAAAAAAGTAATTAAAACAAAATATTTGCTGTTTTTTTTAGTATTACAATTTTAATTTGTAAAATATCTACAAAAAAAAAAAAAATTTTTTTTTCAATTATAAAATCCCCACATTGCTAATGCTCTCATATGACCCACCATATCCGCGCCCCTTTCTCCCGCCGTTCACTAAACGAAGCAGACGCTATGTTGACGCAACTCCGATGCCACTTTTCAGGTGACCACGAGACACGACGATGAATCCAGCGAGCTCGCTCAGTCATGTGTGTTAAACAAAAACAAAAAGAAAGGTACGCTTGACCCAATGGAAATGCGAGAGGAAATTGTTTGAAAAATACAATAAAGTGAGCTTGACATTGTTTACTATCTATAAATAACAATCGGTGTGCATGAATTGCTTTCATTAGTTTTAAAACCCAAATTTATCGGGAAACCCCATAAACTCGTGTTTCGGGATAACCCACAAATCCCGAGGCTCATCTTTTCTTAATTTTCAACAGCGTGTCACAAAACTGATCATGTTTTACCCTACACCCCACCCATCTTTTAATATATATATATATATACATAGATAGATAGATATAGATATATATATATATATATTTATATATAGAGAGAGAGAGATATATATAGCTATATATATATATAGATATATAGATATATATAAATATTAAAAGATGTGTGGGGGTGTAGGGGGTGTATATATATTTTACATAAATAAATATTTTCTTTTTTAACTTAATACTTAATGTTTACACACACAACAACATATTTAAGCTTTGTTTGTTTAGATTTAATTAGTTGCACTTATTTTTCACTAACAATATATGCACTTGATTGAACTTTGGGTTATTTTATTGTTTTATTTTTTTTGTTGTTGTTGTTACTAGTTGAGAATATTCTATTCAAGTCGTTTCCTATATTTAGACACATATTTGGGTTAGATTGTTTTTTAGAAGATACCACTCTATCAAATCCGTAGACTTTATGTAATAGACATTTACAATGGTAAATGTATTTTTGAAAAATAATTTAAGTACATGTTTTTACTACGGGTTGGAAGGCTTTATTATATAGAAAATATACATTTCTCAAAGTCAAATGAAGTTAAAAATGTAAACATCGGCACATAGATTTAAAAATAGGAATGTCTGATTTACTATTTCCTAAATGTACATTTCAATGGTGAGGAAAATGTTTTAATTCTTATTTTAATTTTTTAAGATAAACCGTGTCTCAAAACACGATACAGTTACGTAAGTAAAACTAGAAAGCGTAGATTTTGAGACTTTGTAATGGCTATTGGCAAGTAGCGAAACATGCCTTCCATAATTACCCCGATAAAACCGGGCCAAATCTGCTAGTAGTTAAATATTGACGACATTTGAATTCTTAATTGTAATCTAAAACCGATTGGATTAAATTCATAGCTTGTTATCTGTTGTTTTTTGGATGGAAAACGTATAAAGAAATAACATGTTTTCATTAACAGAACTTGGGATAAGGGTGCTAATTGAAAATACTGTGGTGAATTTTTTGGGAGTCAAATAACCTGTTATTTTTATGGTGCGCTTTGGGAGTTAGACTGCATGATCATATGGCGAGTCTAAACTTTAAAAAAGACAACAACAATCATTTAAAAATACATAAAAAAAGATGTTTGATTGTTTCCAAACCCAATTTTTTGTATGAATGATGATGAGATCACATCAAGGATGTTGGAGAGTGGGCCGGGGCAGGGGCGTAACCCCAGCTAACAATGTAGCCGGTCCCGTCTAGACTGACTGCAGGGATGTCTTCCAACGATGTTTGCTTAAAAAGCTGGTCAGTTATGTAGAGTTGAGGGAACGAGTATCAGGCGCAGAGCACGTGCCCCAATGGCTACTGGGAGTATCGGGCGCAGGGCACATCTCCAAATGGTTACTGGGAGTATCGGGCGCTGGGCACATCTCCAAATCGCTACTGGGAGTATCGGGCGCAGGGCACATCTCGAAATGGCTACGGGAGTATCGGGCGATGGGAACATGCCCTAATGGCTACTGGGAGTATCGGGCGCAAGGGCACATGCCCCAATGGCTACTGGGGTATCTGGCGCAGGGCACATGCCCCTATGGCTACTAGATCTGAATGAAAATTTTGATGAGCGTAATAGAATAAACTGCTCTATTTCGCTTTGTACAAACTACCATAAAAATATATTTCAGTTTGTACAGACTAACAACATGATATATTTAATAAATACTGAGTATCCAAATGATCTATTTCAATATGGACGTATTACCCACAAGATCTTTATGTACAGACGTACAGACCAAAATGATCTTTATGTAAAAAATAAAAACTAATTTATTTAAATACGTACAAACTAACCAAAATGATAGATTTTTATATGCCAAGACTGCCCAAATGATCTACCCAACAATGAATCTGAACACTGCCGAAGCATTTCTGTAATTGTGTCCTTTCGTGACGACCCGGTCGGCTGCACGTGGAATTTATCCCTAACCACGGGCGATCGAGGGCTGCTTATCCAAGTCTCATCTGTACAAATTAGTCCCCGGCTTAGCCATGACGTAACCCAGGGACTTAAGAGTGATTGTCGAATTGTCAGCACCTGCCACTCGCCGGCCAATTAAAAACTGAGCCGAATTCATGGCTGACACGGGCTCGGCCCTTCGTTAGTGCTCGTGGGGACAATGGACCAAATAGCCGGTCATACACCAGGCACTTGACTGGCTGGGGGTGGTTAAGAGATGGAGGAAAGCTCGGATCAGAATATTTGATGAAAGAAAAAAACCTCCTTGAATGAAGATTTTAGATGAAGGAAAGTCAGTTTTTGTCTATCTATTTTTATCGTTTAAAATACATTTAGAAAACAAAATAGCTAATATGTTTAGATAAAATATAAGGGAAATAAATTTGGAAATTATTTTTTAAAGCAAATTTTCAATTCCAATTCCTGATAGATAAATAATTTGAATTGAGGATAAAAGCAAGTGTTCAAAAATTACCAATTTGTTAATTATTGATTTGTTTATTTTTTAAAAAATATACAGAAATCATTTGAACATATATTACTGATTAATTTGGGCATATTTATGCATTATTGACTTACTTGGGCCTATTTATGTATTATTGATTTACTTGGGCCCATTTATGTACTATTGATTGATTATGGCCTATTTATATATTATTGAATTATTTGAACTTATTTATGTATTATTGGTTTACTTTGACCTATTTAATTATCATTGATTTACTTGGGCCTATTTATGTATTATTGATATACTTTAACTTATTTATCTATTATTGATTTCTTGGGCCTATTTATGTATGATTGATTTACTTGTGAAAATGTATGTATTAGTTGATTAGGAGAATTGCGTTGATCTATCCAGTTATATGTCGACACCATTTTGCAACTTGATTATGATAAGTGTCTTCATTTGATGATAACACAATCTGTGCGCTCAATCTGTTAAGCAATATATCTGCCTTTTCAGCACCCAGTGTTTAACTTGATTGATCTCTTGATTGTTTAACTTGATTGATCTCTTGATTGTTTAACTTGATTGATCTCTTGATTGTTTAACTTGATTGATCTCTTGATTGTTTAACTTGATTGATCTCTTGATTGTTTAACTTGATTGATCGCTTGATTGTTTAACTTGATTGATCTCTTGATTGTTTAACTTGATTGATCTCTTGATTGTTTAACTTGATTGATCTCTTGATTGTTTAACTTGATTGATCTCTTGATTGTTTAATTTGATTGATCTCTTGATTGTTTAAATTGATTGATCTCTTGATTGTTTAACTTGATTGATCTCTTGATTGTTTAACTTGATTGATCGCTTGATTGTTTAACTTGATTGATCTCTTGATTGTTTAACTTGATTGATCTCTTGATTGTTTAACTTGATTGATCTCTTGATTGTTAAACTTGATTGATCTCTTGATTGTTTAACTTGATTGATCTCTTGATTGTTTAACTCTAGCGTCGCACAGGTTCAAGTCCTCAGAGAACGTGTAGTGTTGTACTCAGAGAATGTAAGGTGCTTTACTCAGAGAATGTGTGATGTTGTACTCAGAGAATGTAAGGTGCTTTACTCAGATAATGTGTGATGTTGTACTCAGAGAATGTAAGGTGCTTTACTCAGAGAATGTGTGATGTTGTACTCAGAGAATGTTTGGTGTTGTGCTAAGAGAATGTGTGGTGTTGTACTCAGAGAATGTTTGGTGTTGTGCTAAGAGAATGTGTGGTGTTGTACTCAGAGAATGTGTGATGTTGTACTAAGAGAAAGTGTGGTAATGTACTCAGAGAATGTGTTGTGTTGTACTCAGAGAATTTAAGGTGTTGTACTCAGAGAATGTGTGGTATTGTACAAAGAGATTGTATGGTGTTGTACTAAGAGAATGTATGGTGTTGTACTCAGAGAAAGTGTGGTGTTGTACTCAGAGGAAGTGTGGTGTTGTTCTCAGAGTAAGTGTGGTGTCCTCATAGAACGTGTTGAGTTGCCTTCAGTGAACATTGTTTGTCCTCTACCCACCGCTAGTGTTTTAAAATGGAACGTATCACGGGCCCCAAATCCCACCCCCACCCCCCACTCCCCAATATAATAACATGCATTATTTCTTACTATATGAAATTGTACCCTCCACAAGTTTAGAACCCTTGCAGACACTTGTTTGACGACTTAAATGGATACAGTCTAGCAACAGCCTGATGTTATTTCTCCCCGGTGGAATATGTTGACACCGTCGCCAGCTTTGACACTTAAAAGATGTCTGCATCTTGACATATTTTCTATTGACGTCGGATAAGTCAGTTTATTCTTCCGGTTTTAAAAAAAAAAATTCGAAAATATCTGACGCTAGAATTTGTGACTCCACCTGTCAATGGCATTTGTCATTTTTCTTTATTTTTTCTTTTCTTTAGCCGAGTCAAGTAGTTGGGGAGCTCCGCTTATGAAAGACACCAAGAAAGGATTTAGAAATTGTTACGGGTAGTTTTATGTTCACTCCATTTCTGGAACACATTGGTGTAACTAAGGGGTAGATTGTGCACGATCAAATTCACTCGTTCTATAGGTTCACATTTTAAACTCAGTTGGGGACGCTGTTGGGGTTGGGACATCATGGGGTCACTGATATGTTACTGAGATGAAGTTAGACTTTATTTGTTTAAAAAATAAGTTATAACATCTCTCGCTAAATTAAAGAAAAGAAAGCGTTGTTTCATTGTTTCCAAATGCCACCCCCACCCCCCCCCCAAAAAAAAATGGTAATAATCTCGCGGGGCACAAATAAGAAGATATTACTTTAAATTCATTTTTTAAAAAAACCGTTTGAGAATAAATCGATTTTTGCCATTCCTTGTTTTTAAACAGCTTGAGAACAACCAGATTGCTGCCATTCCTTGTTTTTAAACAGCTTGAGAACAACCAGATTGCTGCCATTCCTTGTTTTTAAACAGTTTGAGAACAACCAGATTGCTGCCATTCCTTGTTTTTAAACAGCTTGAGAACAACCAGATTGCTGCCATTTCTTGTTTTTAAACAGCTTGAGAACAACCAGATTGCTGCTATTCCTTGTTTTTAAACAGCTTGAGAACAACCAGATTGCTGCCATTCCTTGTTTTTAAACAGCTTGAGAACAACCATATTGCTGCCATTTCTTGTTTTTAAACAGCTTGAGAACAACCAGATTGCTGCCATTCCTTGTTGACCATAACGGCGCTTGCAATCACTAAGAGGATCTCACTTGAGCCGTAAGTGAATTGGGGGTCCGCTTTCCGCCATTGTTGCTTCTCCCTCGGTAATCGGCGGTAAACGTTGCGTTAATCCCCGGTTACCGTAAGCCGATTCCCCCGGGGAGACCATTTGGTATTGTCCCGGGTAAAGCTGAAAGGAATGCCCTATATGTAAAGAACAGTTTGTGGAAGAAGATAAGATGTTCTGATATTTCTGTGGGAAATTAATCTCTTATGAGAAAGCCTAACAATGGTCAATTGCTGATAGCAGTGCTCCTCAACCATTTTTCCCTAACGGCACACCTGGACCATTTCATAGATTTCCGAAGCACGCTTAGACCCTGGACATATTTCAGCGGCACTTCACAATTAAAACACGAAAGGGGAAAACATGATCTACTGTTGTTAACACGTAACAAAGTTTAATGTTTGTGTGTTACCTTTATATATAAATAAACCTCCGAAGACTATTTGAGAAATATAATGCTCAACACTAACAAACCCTAGACTATACCACTTATTTGTGGATTTCAAGAATGCATTCGACAGGGTTTGGCATGCTGCTTTATGGGCCACCATGAGGCACAACAACATTAACACAAACCTCACCAGAGTGATATGCAGCCTCTATGATGAGGCCACCAGTGCAGTCTTCTTCAACAATAAAATTCGAAATTGGTTCAAGACCACGGTTGCTTGCTCCCCCCCCCCCACCCTGTTCAACATCTTACTATACTATATTAGAGTGATATGCAGCCTTTATGAGGAGGCCACCAGTGCAGTCTTCTTCAACAATAAAATTCGAAATTGGTTCAAGACCACGGTTGCTTGCTCCCCCCCCCCCCACCCTGTTCAACATCTTACTATACTATATAGTAAAACAAAATAATACGTTCAAAAAGAAATTTGACGCAAAATTGTAACGCGTGAACTGAAAAAAAAAAGATTCGACAAAATTTCTTTCGATCAAATTTTCTGATTAAAGATCTTGGGTATCATCAGTCTCGTCAGGAAAGGGTTCGGTTTTGTGTTGGGTTGGTTTTCATTTATCGGGGATGAAATTTTGGCTCGGCAGTAGTAAGACTTGTTCAACATGAAGCTACTCAAAAACCAGTGAAAGTATTTCCACAGCAAGGGCGTGAAAGGCATGGGGTCAAAGTCCAAAGTGACAGAGACATGTTTCACTGGTCGCTGTACTATTTGACATGAAACGTTTGACAGCTTCTTCATTTGTCGGCTATCACCCCCTACCACCCCTTCTGCTTCACGGCAGTTTCCTCCCCCCTCCCCCCCCCCATTGCCTCCCACCATCTAAGTTTATCTTTACGCTTCTCTTCGGTTGCTGTTGAAGGTTGTTTAGTTGAGACATCCTTCTTCACCCCCTACCCCCCCTTCTGCTTCACGGCCGTTTCCTCCCCCCTCCCCCCCCCCATTGCCTCCCACCATCTAAGTTTATCTTTACGCTTCTCTTCGGTTGCTGTTGAAGGTTGTTTAGTTGAGACATCCTTCTGTTGACCTTAGTGATATTTTATTGTCCCCCTACTCTGTACGCTATATGACATAATTTCACCGCCGTGGAGGCACTTTAACCGCGGTACACCTAGCATCATCTCGCGATGCGGCACACCGGCTGCGGAACTCTGGCTGATAGGACCGTTTCATGTAAATGATGCCCAATATCGAGTTTCACGTAGAGTAACAAAACAAATCTGTTATGTGGTATCCTTATTTTAGGGTTACCGAGAAATGAGCCTGTAATGGGTCTTTCTTCTGCAAGTGATGCATATTGTGGTCAGTTTCTAAACGATAGGTCTTTAAAACAACACGTTTTTCCTACACTTGTTGTAAATTGCGCTTACTAGCTAGTTCCATAGTGCAAAGGAGAACTTAATTCAGCCGAGCTTAAAGAAGCTGTATAATTTATTCTGTTGCCGTAGGAACACTGATTGTCATTGAAGAGCATCTTATATTGCCGTTTTTTTTAAAAAAAATTTTTAAAGTTTTATATTTGAGACAATGACTTCCGTCCCTTGACTCAAACGGAGCACACAGCTCCAGGAATTCACAAAATATTTACCATTTCTTGTTAACCCCCAAGTCCACATGCAGAAAAGATCACCAAAAACTCTGCCATTGAGACTATCTCCAGATATTCAGATAACCTGTCACTGATTTCTAATCTAGAGCCGACATCAAGAATCACTCTTGGTATTTTTGTGAATCCTTTAATGTTCGCATTCTGTCATCATCGCATTATCAGTTGCCATAAAAAGAAAAAAGCCCCCAGGGTCAACCTGCACTCTGTTAGAAGCCTTTCGCACTCTCCTCTAAGGTCCTTAGCAGTCTGCCCTCGCAACACTTGACGACCCTTTAGCTAATTTGTCGTCGACCATTGTCCCCCTCTCTCACTTATCTCATCCCTCCCATCGCTTATTTTGGGCTTTATTTTAGACGTCCCGGGTCCCCGGTGATGTGAAACCACAGACCGTGCAACCGTGTCGATGGGCGGGCGTCGGCGCCGATAGACGGGCCTGTCCGACCCCTCCTAACCTTCCCGCCCCGCTGCGTCTTTATGGGACTAATCGCACCCCCTTATTCGCCTCCTTCCCAGCGGCCACAAAGCGAAAGTTTTTAGTGGATTGTATTTCCGCTCGTTCGGGCCCACCGGAGCAATTTGCCGGTCAATTTGTTCTATCTCAAAGGCTTGTGTGGGCAACAACACCTCAGGACCGATGCCGTCGTAGGCGGGTCCGTCACGAGTAGAGAAAACACAGTAATTACAATAATAAAAAGCACTGAGTACCTTTATTATGTTCTAATGCACACGGCCTGGAGCGTCCGACAAGGGGGCGGCTGAATTGAAGGGGGAGGGGGGGGGCCCGGACCTCTCGAGGAACCAGCGGAGATCTCGACTGTCAAGTAGCAGAATTCTCACACGGAAAAGAGCTTTGAAAGCGCTATCAGTTGTGAACAATCACTTTAGGGAACTTGACAATCACGCCGACAATCTCTCCACTTACCAGCCCCGCGGGGGTGAGCGTTTGAGAAATGGAGGCGTCAACACCCCTCCCCTCCCTGCTTCGCGTCTAGCCGAAGTGGTTAGGCTCGCAAAATGCTGTCACTCCCTTGGAGGAATATTTCGGCGCCACCTCACAGAGCAGACGCTGATTGCAGACTTTTGAAATTTAAATTTATCAGCACACAAATAACTCAGTATAAAACTTTTTTTTTTTTAACTGACATCAAAACGTGCTCTTCAATGATTATAGGAGTCCCTACAGCCGAATAATAAATTAGGCAGTTTCTTTAAGCTGGACTGAATTAAGGAGTTCTCTTTGACACTGTGCAGCTACTTACGTGCTTGAGCGTCGTCTGCAACAAATTGAATCTGACACTAAGTGAGACAGATTAAGCACGGTTTTTGGAATCGAATTGTTTGAACCAGTATCGTAAACACACAATCGACTCCGGATTTAAAACCTACACCAAGTACGGGAAACTAAGTTTTCCGGAAGTCATTCTTTAGTCTATTTATTATAGGCAGGAATGTTAACAAATTATTTTTTTTTTAAAGTCAGCCATTAAAACAAATTTAAAAAGTCAGATTTTTTTTTTTTACGACTCCACAATAAAGCCTACAGCAGAAACCCATGTTAAAATAATAACATTGGGTAAGGGGGGGGGGGGGTATAAGTCTTCAGAAACGGCTGCAGCTGCTTTGGGGGTCAGGATTCCTCCCGCTGAGCTGGTCCAAGAGTTTCAAGTGCACGTTTTCATCTACCGGTGAGTGAGACCGATCATTAAACCGCCAGACCACCAAGCCTTCGTCTTTTGAAGATGGCGAGTCATTGCTGGTCATGTCTACAGCAGAAACCCATGTTAAAATAATAACATTGGGTAAGGGGGGGGGGGTGTATAAGTCTTCAGAAACGGCTGCAGCTGCTTTGGGGGTCAGGATTCCTCCCGCTGAGCTGGTCCAAGAGTTTCAAGTGCACGTTTTCATCTACCGGTGAGTGAGACCGATCATTAAACAGCCAGACCACCAAGCCTTCGTCTTTTGAAGATGGCGAGTCATTGCTGGTCATGCAAATGGATGATGTTTGCAAGGATGCTATATGTAGGGATGATGTTTGTAAGGACGATATTTGTAGGGCTGCAGTTTGTAGGGATGTGGACGGTGCATTAGCTTGGAGATTTTCCTGCGTTCATGGTCTGATGAGCATTCATCCAAAGTAAATAATGTAGTGGTTGAATAACAACAAGATTAAAATTTAAAAAACAATTAAGGATAATTTATTACGACAGGGGCTGATGCATGATTTCAACTTTTTTAGACACATGACGAATGATTGTGACGGGGGCGTTGTAGATGAACAGTGCGATGTTTGCAAGCGTAGGACAAGCCAATGCCGACTTCTATATCTTGAACCAGGCTTGCACAACATACCGCCCGCCCCCCCCCCCAGCTGGACCCGTACGGCCCGCCACCACCCACTTTGCTGCCCGCAAATTAATGAAATGTTCTGAAGTATTATTATTTCCCTATTAGATTTTCCTCCACTGTCCTATTTTCTTTCGTCCCGCACAAGTTCTGCATGGAGTATTACGGCCCGCCTTACATTATGAGTTGTGCAAGACTGTCTTACTTGAAGGAACAGTATTCCAACAAGGGATAGCCACACGCACATTGTGCCAATGGCGCCGGGGGTAATTAATAACTTCAATGACATCCGATATTTATTTTTTTGATAAATTAACGAATACGTTCTTAGACCAGTAAACGTAATAAATTTAACACTAAAAGCGATGCATCAAAATCGCAAGCCACGGCCTTGACAATTGCTGATGATTTTATGTATGCAGTACGCGCCAAAATTAACATGACTGAAACTGCCGCCTATTGAACACGTACGTGCTTTTATCAACGGTGCGTAGGTCCTTCTTCGGTGTTAAGAAAGTATTGCTTGGCAGTTGTTTTTTTATTTTTAGAAACGTGTTTTATACATACAATAAATGATCATATTTGACCACATTTTCCCATATGCTTAAGTGTTAAAGGGATTGTGAAGGGGGGATCATGTTTAAAGAAAGGGAGCAGTGCAATTCTGAAAGATTTCAGAACACGGCACCACGTCACAGAGGTGTGCTGTCTCTTGTAACGGAATCCAACCACTTTGGATGTGTATTGTGCCAATTAATGGAAGAGGAAGTCTTATGAACCAGCAAGTATTTTTTTTATATATATAACGATAAGCATGACAGTGTTCTACAGAAGGTTCTGTTTGCTCCGCAATGAAGTCTAGGAGAAACATCCTATGAACCGAACATCAGCAAGACGTCAGTTCGCCGATTGTTTAAGCGTATGGAGGCATTCTTGTAACTTGGTTGGATAATATTTGGTGGAGCCAGATATTCGAGCCAGGGTGATGTTTTGTAGACATTTCTGGTTTTCGGAATAATAGTTTAACGGAGTTTAGTCGAAAGTCATACATGCACCAGTTAGAAATGGCGAGATTTGTTCGAAAGGAAGTTTATTTTCAACGGATTTAACAAAATTTTTATTTATTTATTTATTTATTTTTTTGGTTTGATTTTGCTTTAATTTTTACATGTTGTTAATTTTAAGAGTTGCGTGTGAGCAGTGGTAAAATTTTAGGTTAACAACTCGATCAGAGTTTCACTTCCGTCTACAGAGTATCTTTCCAGAACAAATATCACTAGGGACTTTAATATATATAAATGCATTGTTCTTCCCTCATTTGTTTTACAACACGGACGTCGCCTTTCACGTCACAAACGTATGAACAAAAATATTGTTCCACTATGAATAAATAATCTTTCCTTCAAGGGAGACACTTTTCCAACAGCTGCTCTACAAATAATCTTTTTTTGCTTCAATTGTCACGTGGCCGCTGGACGTATTTCGACATTGACAACGGCAAGTAGGCAATCAAGATCTGAGAGTTTCAGTTCTGCAAGTACGCAATCAAGATGTGAGAGTTTCAGTACTGCAAGTACGCAATCAAGATGTGAGAGTTTCAGTACTGCAAGTACGCAATCAAGATGTGAGAGTTTCAGTACTGCCAGTACGCAATCAAGATGAGAGAGTTTCAGTATTGCCAGTACGCAATCAAGAGGAGAGAGTATCAGTATTGCAAGTACGCAATCAAGATGTGAGAGTTTCAGTACTGCAAGTACGCAATCAAGATGTGAGAGTTTCAGTACTGCCAGTACGCAATCAAGATGAGAGAGTATCAGTATTGCAAGTACGCGTTCAAGATGTAGTAGTATCATTCCTGCTAGATTTGATGCGTCGTGTATTGATCTAAAGGGTAAAAGGCATTCCATTGAATGCTATTCGTACGGCACTTCATAATATAAACGTTTCAACTTAATATAAATATCAATTTATACTTATTGCCCATCTTTTTTTACGAATTGATATGAATTTCTCTCTATACTAGGATTGATAATTAATGACACTTTATTATGATCCAAAACACTTTATTATTAAATTGACTGGCAAGTATCGGTTGTATTTTATGGCGGTAAATTTACAATAATTATAAGAAGGAGGAAGTGTATAAAACCTTGGTCATGTCATGTCCTAATTGGTTCAGTTTGTTTGTGAATCAAGTTAACTGTTGTTGGATGATGCTCATCAGATTGGCCACTAAATAGAAAAAAAAAGATAATGGCATATAAATTATGGCCCCAGAATAACGATGTGAAATCTTAAAGTGCCGAATTAACGTAGTAACATTTTACACCCAGGACCCCACATGAGACATCTGTGACAGTTCAAACAGGACCCGTCTAGAAAGTGATGATGGTTCCCGCAGAAACAAGTAAACATTGGTGACAGTTCCTGCAGGACAGAACTAGACAGTGGCGACCACAGTGGACCCCAAGTAGTTTGAGTGTGACAGTTCACACAGGACCAAGCGAGACGGTGGCGACCACAGTGGACTCCAAGTAGTTTGAGTGTGACAGTTCACACAGGACCAAGCGAGACAGTGTGTTAGTTCACACAGCGCTGGCGTCAATAGAATTAACGCTGAATTCATTTTCGCCCATCAGTGGGGCCTCGCCCCCCCCACCCCCACCAAACTCTTTATCGTGACGACCAATTACAGGAGACCATTGCCCCATTAGACTTAATAATTTAATAACAAAAAGATCACCCATTTAACCATTGAAAAATTCCTTTGTTTGGAGAGAAGAACAAACACGAAGAATGTGGCGCGAGATTAAACTAGAAGAAACATTTTAAAAGAACATCAAGGAATATGTGTTGTTGGGTTTAAATACAAAAGTATATGTCGACATACTGTCCAATTTCTACCATTCTCGGGGGTTGCCAAGTTACATCAACTGGAAGGGATCTCAAGTTAAACAAAACTTAGACCCTAAGAATAGATTTTTTTTTCTTGTTTAAATTGGATCCATGCAGTTTGCATTGCGATCAACTCTCTGGTAGTTTAACTCTCTGGTAGTTTAACTCGCTGGTCGTTTAACTCGCTGGTCGTTTAACTCTCTGGTAGTTTAACTCGCTGGTCATTTAACTCTCTGGTAGTTTAACCCTCTGGGAGTTTCACTCTCCGGAAGTTAAACTCTCTGGTGGTTAAACTCTCAGGTAGTTAAACTCTCTGTTAGTTTAACTCTCTGGTAGTTAAACTCTCTGGTAGTTGAGCTCTCTGGTAGTTTAACTCTCTGGTAGTTTAACTCTATGGTAGTTTAACTCTCTGGTAGCTTAACCCTCTGGGAGTTTCACTCTCCGGAAGTTAAACTCTCTGTTAGTTTAACTCTCTGGTAGTTTAACTCTCTGGTAGTTTAACTCTCTGGTAGTTTAACTCTCTGGTAGTTTAACTCTCTGGTAGTTTAACTCTCTGGTAGTTTAACTCTCTGGTAGTTTAACTCTCTGGTAGTTTAACTCTCTTTTAGTTTAACTCTCTGGTAGTTTAACTCTCTGGTAGTTTAAACCTCTGGTAGTTTAACTCTCTTTTAGTTTAACTCTCTGGTAGTTTAACTCTCTGGTAGTTTAAACCTCTGGTAGTTTAACTCTCTTTTAGTTTAACTCTCTGGTAGTTTAACTCTCTGGTAGTTTAAACCTCTGGTAGTTTAACTGTCTGGTAGTTTAACTCTCTGGTAGTTTAAACCTCTGGTAGTTTAACTGTCTGGTAGTTTAACTGTCTGGTAGTTTAACTCTCTGGTAGTTTAACTCTCTGGTAGTTTAACTCTCTGGTAGTTTAACTCTCTGGTAGTTTAACTCTCTGGTAGTTTAACTCTCTGGTAGTTTAACTCTCCGGTATTTGGCTGTGGTCAGGGGGGAGACATAATAAAAAATTACAAATCCCATCTGAGGAGATGTTAGGTTCATCTCTACTCTCTTTTAGCCAGCAGTATACGCTAGGCATATCTTTACTTTCTTTGTAGCCATCAGGTTAAGTTAGGTATTTTTCTACTTTCCTTTAGCCATCATGATACGTAATGCATATTTCTAATTTATTTATTTTTTAGCAATCAATAGATGTTAGGTACATTTCTAATTTCTTTTAGCCATCAGTAGATGTTAGGTACAGTTCTACTTTCTTTTAGATATCAGTGAATTTTAGGTATATCCCAACATTGCTTTAGCGATCAGTATATGTTAGATAGTTCTCTACTTTCTTTTAGCCATCATGAAACTTTAGAGATATTAATACTTTATTTTAGCCAATCAGATTTTTCTACTTTCTTAAGCAATCAGGATAAGATAGGTATTATCTCATAGCCGCTGTCTGACTTGACCTCTTTATCGCATGGCCGCTGTCTGACTTGACCATTGTATCGCATCACCACTGTATCTCTTGATCACTGTATCACCTGACCAATGCATCACTTGATTAATGTATCACTTGATCACTGTATCGTTTGCCCTCTGTATCTCTTGACCAATGTATCACTTGACAATGTATCACGTGACCAATGTATCGCATGACTACAGTATCTCTTGTCCAATGTATCACTTGATCAATGTATCACATGATCACTGTATCTCTTGACCAATGTATCACATGACCACTGTATCTCTTGACAAAAGTATCACTTGACCAATGTATCACAGGACCACTGTATCTCTTGACCAATGGATCACTTGACCAATGTATCACTTGACCAATGCATCACTTGACCACTGTTTCACATGACCACTGACTCTCTTGACCAATGTATCACTTGACCAATGTATCACATGACCACTGTATCTCTTGACAAATGTATCCCTTGACCAAAGTATCCCATGACCACTGTATTTCTTAACGAATGTATTACTTGACCACTGTATCTCATGACCACTGTATCTCTTGATCACTGTATCTCTTGACAAATGTATCACTTGACCAATGTATCACTTGACCAATGTATCACATGACCAATGTATCACTTGACCAATGTATCACTTGACCTCTGTATCACATGACCACTGTATCTCTTGACAAATGTATCACTTGACCGATGTATCATATGACACAGTATTTCTTAACGAATGTATTACTTGAACACTGTATCCTTTGACCACTGTATCATCTGACCAATGTATCACTTGAACAGAGTATCACTTTACCACTGTATAACTTGACCTCTGTATCTCTTGACCAATGTATCAGTTGACCACTGTATCACTTGACCAATGTATTGCATGACTACTGTATCCCTTGACCAATGTATCAGTTGACCACTGTATCTCTTGACCAAGGTATGACTTGACCAATGTATCACTTGACCAATCTATCACATGACCACTGTATTTCTTAACTAATGTATTACTTGACCACTGTATCTCATAACCACTGTATCTCTTGATCACTGTATCACTTGACCAATGTATCACTTGACCAATTTATCACATGACCAATGTAATCACTTGACCAATGTATCACTTGACCAATGTATTGCATGACCACTGTATCCCTTGAACAATGTATCACTTGATCAATGTATCACTTGACCACTGTATCGCATGACCACTGTATTTCTTGACCAATGTATCACTTGACCAATGTATCACTTGACCAATCTATCACATGACCAATGTATTTCTTAACTAATGTATTACTTGACCACTGTATCTCTTGATCACTGTATCTCTTGACAAATGTATCACTTGACCAATGTATCACTTGACCAATGTATCACTTGACCAATGTATCCCTTGAACAATGTATCACTTGACCAATGTATTACTTGACCAATGTATCGCATGACCACTGTATCCCTTGAATAATGTGTCACTTGACCAATGTATCAGTTGACCACTGTATCTCTTGACAAATGTATCACTTGATCAATGTATGACATGACCACTGTATCTCTTGACCACAATATTGCTTTACCACAGTATCGATTGACCTTTCTATCGGTTTATTGGAATGCCACAATAGCAGATTTTCCACCGTAGAGCGCCTCTATTATAATTAAATAAATATACAAATGAACTATTTTATGAATAAAGCAAATAAAATATTTTACAAATACAGCAGATGAACTGTTTTGTAAATAAAGCAAATGAATTATTTTATACAATGGAGTATTAAAGGTGTCTGTCTGATATAGAAATACATTAGGGTATATGGATACGTCTTGAAAACTAATGTCAGATTGGGCACGGAGCTGAACATTTATTTCGTGCAATAACTGTTTAACATGCACAAATTCATTGTCTTTTAACTTCTTCAGCATCTCCATCACTTCAACATGGGGGACTAGAGACTACTAGAGACTTCTTGAATGTTTGAAATTGTACACACATAATCTGTTTGAGAGTGTTACAAGTCAAACATAGAGTCTGCTTGAATGACTCTAATGGTACATGGAGAGTCTGTTGAAACGCTCCTGTGTAATTTCAAACCGTTCCAACGAGGACACCAAGAGTCTGTTGAAATGTTTTCAAAGCTGCTATCGCCTTAATATGTGCACGGTCGTACGGTTGCAGTAGACCTCAAACATTCAAGGCCATGTCCGAATTATACAACTGTGAATTCTCTGAGTGAAAGCGTCATAATGAAATATAAACGCCTTGATATATACCGGTACTTAAAATCGAAAAAGAGTTTGGGGGGTGGACGGTGGACCCATACGTATGTTTCGACCGTCGCGCATAGAAGCCCTGCATTCACGGAGTGATCTCCTCTTTTTAACACTATCTGACCACTGAACTGATTTCATAAACTATTGACACCTTTCTTTGTTATCACCTTTTTAAAATCTCGTTTTCACACCCCCCCCCCCCCCCCCCCCCCCCCCCCCCCTCCGTCGCGCATAGAAGCCCTGCATTCACGGAGTGATCTCCTCTTTTTCACACTATCTGACCACTGAACTGATTTCATAAACTATTGACACCTTTCTTTGTTATCACCTTTTTAAAATCTCGTTTTCACACCCCCCCCCCCCGCCCTCTCTCTCTCTCTCTCTATCTCTGAAACTTTTTCACAAACCCCATTGATGATATAACAATATGAATATGAATATTGTTTCTCAATACACACGTGTGGTGTTTGCCTTATTTTTGTATGTCGTATTAGCTACTGCCGTTATTTTGACCAGATATTTCAACCAAGAATTAATAATATCTGAATTTTAATTATTTAAAATTCTCCATTACCCATTCACTTTTTCAAAAAAAATTTGTATAACAATACAGCTGTTTGGGTTTGTTCCAAAGCCATCATTTTTCATCGTGTTCTTAACTTAGTTTTAAAGAAAAAAACAAAAACAAATGGAAATAAGACAAATTTAAGAAAGCCAAAAAAAAAAAAAAAAAACCCACATAATTTCCGTCCAGGTGATTTGATGAATATTTTCAATTCGGTATCCCCTATTAACCAACATTTCCCCCCTGGTGACAGCACACCCCCACACCCTTTTTTTTTCATCGTGTTTTTAAATTAATTTTAAAAAAAAAAAAAAAAAAAAAAGGAAAAAAAAAAAAATTAAAAAAGCCAAAAAAAAAAAAAAAAAAAACCCACATAATTTCCGTCCAGGTGATTTGATGAATATTTTCAATTCGGTATCCCCTATTAACCAACATTTCCCCCCTGGTGACAGCACACCCCCACACCCTTTAGCCCATCAATGTGCTCCGGGTGTCCCTAATAATTCAACGCCGCCTATGCGGGTAACCCACGCACACAATTTCCCAAGCTTAAGGTTAACGCCCCTCAAATGCGGTCTTGGGTTGCGGTTTAAAAAAAAAAGGAAAAAAAAAAAAAAAAAAAAGAAAGAAAGAAGAAGAAAGAAACCAAAAAAAAAAAAAAAGAGAAATATTTAACTGCTCATTACTTCCACTATCAAGACTGAGCATTTTTATAGCGTGCTTAAAAGCTATCTTTGTCTGAGAAGATTTTTGTGGTTATTATCGACAATTCGTTCTGTGAGTGGCATCATATGGCATAGGTCCCACTGTGCATTACGGAAAGAGCAAAGATTACATTTGGCGTGGCGCGAGGTAATTTAACTAATAGTATTGGATAATTTAGACATCCCCAACACTCACCACAAGACCAACAGCGCGGTGAAATTGCTAATGACCGATCTGACAGAGGGAAGCAAGTCTCCCATGAGCGAATAGGAATCTTACGCCTTTACGGCTCAAGGCCTTAGACTGATTGGAAGTAAAACAGATTTCTAATCGATTTCCTCTATTTCGTGCTCGCGGGAATCGCACTGAAGATATTTAAATAAAGTATTCGACTACCATCCTTGTTTATGGGATATTAGCTTCAGGTTCTCAAATACATCGGGATCGACTGAATTTTTTGTTTTTTTTCAACCACCACATCCCACAAACACCAACCCAACACAAAAAAATTAAAATCAATATTAAACAACTGATACAATTTAACGCTTCGGTGGTTTTCTTAGAACTAAGCAGCGCCGCAAAATGTGGTTACATTTAGCCAAGAATATTGTTTTCCATTCAGAAAGGAATAATTACTCCTTTAAGTAGCTCCTAAGGGAAAATTATTTTTTCTTGTTTTGGACCTAATTGATCTTGAATCGGGTTGTCTGATGTCCCTTTAGAAGTATTGGTCGGCTTTGTGGGAGCAAGATATTGGCACAGATACATGAAAGGTTGGTTAGAATTACGACGGAAAATTCTTTAAGTTATGTAAAGTAATGAAAAGAAAGAGAAAAGAAGAAAAAAATGTAGTCGATATTATAGGAGTGCATTACAACAGAGTATTTTGTTTGTAAAGTCTAAGGTTAACGTCCGTAAAATGGGATCTTTGGATGTAAACAAAACAACAACAAAAAAACAACAACAACAAACACGTTAAAGGATCATTGCAAAACCATTGTTACACAATGGTTACAAAACTGATGTTAAACGATCATTACAAAACCAGTTTTAAATAATCATTACAAAATAAAATGCAAAATAATTATTACAAAAACAATGTAAAAATAATCGTTGCAAAACTAGTGTTAATCGATGATTTCAAAACCAATGTTAAATAATCATTACAAAACAAATGTTAAATAATCATTACAAAACCCATGTTAAATCATCATAACAAAATCAATATTAAAACTTCATTACAAAACCATTGTTAAAAAATCATTACAAACCAATGTTAAATAATCATTACAAAACCCATGTTAAATCATCATAACAAAATCAATATTAAAACTTCATTACAAAACCATTGTTAAAAAATCATTACAAAACCAATGTTAAATAATCATTACAAAACCCATGTTAAATCATCATTACAAAATCAATATTAAAACTTCATTACAAAACCAATGTTAAATAATCATTACAAAACCCATGTTAAATCATCATTACAAAATCAATATTAAAACTTCATTACAAAACCACTGTTAAAAAATGATTACAAAATCAATGTTAAATAATCTTTACAAAACCAATGTTAAATAATCATTACAAAACCAATGTTAAACCATAATTACAAAACCAATGTTAAATAATCATTTTAAAACCAATGTTAAACCATCATTACAAAACCAATTTTAAATAATGATTAAAAAACCAATGTTAAATAATCATTACAAAACCAATGTTAAATAATCATTACAAAACCAATGTTAAACCATCATTAAAAAACCAATGTTAAATAATCGTTTTTATACCAATGTTAAACTATCAGTACAAAACCAATTTTAAATAATGATTAAAAAACCAATGTTAAATAATCATTACAAAACCAATGTTGATCATTACTACTACTATCAACTGAACAGTTAAATGTTAATAAAGAATTATTTTTAAAATTTAAATCTTTATATCGTAAATTAATATTGAGCGTCCCCTCTGTTCTAGTAATAATTTTTCTTGGCTCTTTCTGCATCGCCTTCTAGCACCCTTGCAGGGGGAGCGAGCATCCCAGGTTCGGAACCCGGTTCTATTGAACATGATTAAAAATTGGCGCAATCCTCCAAATTAGCTTGAATTTTAGACATCTGACAATTTCATGGTCAATTATTTTTGATGCATTTTACACTTGTATTCGTTTCAATAAAACAGTGTCTTAACGAAACCGCTATTCCCTATGTGAATATTTATATCGAATTTCTTAGCTTAAAACAAAGTAGTCCGAACTCAACACAATCACCTTACGACAAATGCTATGTTTGGAATTTTACAATTAGCTTCTTAAATAACTATCACCGTGAAGCTGATAGAAAAATCATTATGTAGCCTGATTTCTTCAACTTTGAATTCCACTGAAAGTCCTTAACTCCTCTATATTAACTTCGCTTGTGTCCGTGGCTGTTTGGCAAAATCTTTCGACGGCGAATGCATCAACTTGCCGTCAAGCTATCGAGCTGAACCTTGGCGCATAGACTCATTGCCGATGACAACACACTCTATCAAAATTTCATCCCCACCACTCCCCTACCCCAGAAAATCAGTTTTTCCTGTTTTTCAATGGGGAGATGAAGGAAATATGACGACATCGATTTGATAAAATCAAAAATACGATAACTGACCTTAATAAGATTATTTTTCACCAAAAAAAAAAAAAAAAAAAAAAAAAAAAACAATAAAAAAATTATTTTTCCCAAAAAAAAAAAAAAAAAAAAAAAAAAAAACTATCTCAAATACGTCTGGTGCAGTGGCGTAACTAGGAGAGTGCGGACCGCACCGGGTGACACCATATCAGGGGGTGACACCCATATAAAAAATTGCATATTTACACATTGCGCTTAAACGGAATTTCCTAAAAGTAAAAGGATAAACCAATCACAAGTAAATGTTCCGCACAATGTTCCCTTGAAGCTGCGCGGCTGCGTGGTCGCGCAGTAATCTCACAGACGCCGCGCAGCAGTTTTGAGTACCGCGCAGCTAATTTCCACTTAAGTGTGTGTTTGTGTCTTTAGGCTGTAAAATTTGCGCACAAAAAAATTGATGCTGTAAAAATTTGCACACAAATTTATGATTTTGCACTTGAACCAACACACCTTAGAGGGAACATTGATTCTGCATATGTAACCAATCCAAGTGATACGAGGAAGAATATTGATTTTGATCAAATGATTGACAGGTTTGCAGCTTTGAAGACCAGGATTGGAACATTTTAAATAAAGTAATTATGTAAAAATAACTATGACTTAAAGCTGTTTAATACATTGACCTCCTGACCTTCAACTAATTTTTATTCTTGTCATCGTTATTCTGTGGACTTATTTTAACAAGAAGAAATATGTCGTGGAAGTTGGGGTGGGGGTGGGGGGGGGTTACACCATGAGTTTACCGCACCAGGTGACACCAACTCTAGCTACGCCACTGGTGTGGTGGGTGATTTTTTCGTTTGTTTTTTTTCAAAAATAGTTGATTAAAAATTCCGCGGTGTAATAGCGGGAGGCTCATTTTAATACTAATATAGTCCAGGGGCGTGACAAAATGTGCTGGTGCGAGCCTGAGTGGAGCACTAATTGGCATTCTTATAAAGTGCATTACTTTGTCAGAGTTTAGCTCCAATCCCCCCCCCCCCACCCAAAACAAAAAATCGCTTGATATAACATTCTTCATAAGGGTTTTAAACGAAAAGAATTATTTTTAGGGAATTTTTTTTGTTGCACTAATTGGCATTCTTATAAAGTGCATTACTTTGTCAGAGTTTAGCTCCAATCCCCCCCCCCCACCCAAAACAAAAAATCGCTTGATATAACATTCTTCATAAAGGTTTTAAACGAAAAGAATTATTTTTAGGGAATTTTTTTTGTCTGAATGAGCCACAACTATTTTCATAACTTACCAAATGGTCACAAACTACTTGCATCTTTTTCTTCCCCTTCTAGAAGAGACCAAATTATGTGTAGGCAATTGCTGTCACGACAGTTCATCGGTACTTTTTGTAGCCCCAGAAGTTGGCAGCGAATGGCTAAATGCAACAGCCCGATGTAATAATTGGATAGTTTGTTGACTTTGTTTGACATCGAGTCACTGCTCCACAACGCAACATCTTGACACCGCTCTCTCTCTCTTAGGTAAATATAAAAAAATAATGCATGGATTTGAATTAAATACTATTTTCTGAACTTATTCACCAGGGGCCCTTTCAGCTCCCCCCCCCAAGCAACCCCCATGGCTCCTTGGACTCCATGTCTGCCCCGTTTTTCTAAATGATTTTATGGGCAATTTTGATAAATTAGTTAATTTTTCGCATGTATTTCATCAAGTAAATAATCGACGGACCTTATAAAAAAAATAATTTTGTACAGAGTTTAAAAAAAAAATATATTCTTTGTTCTTGATCTAAAGAGTAAAATAAAACCAATTAGAATTAAATCCGTATTTTATTTGTTTAGCTTTATTTCATCCCTTTTCTTTTTTTACAAAAATTTCCTTATATACGTTGAATGCAAATTTTCTTTGTAATACTATCGGCATCGGTGAAGGGGTTAGGTGGCGTACTGCATGAGACCCGTGGGCCCGCAGTTGCCCATTGCTGTTTCAATCCATGCTATATATGCTGTAAGTTGATTTCCAGTTTTTTTTTAATGCTATTTTTTTCTTAGCTTTCTTACTTGTTCAAATAAAACGTTTTCAACACCTTTGATGTTATCAAATACATTCGAGTTCCCCAAAAAATATAACTGTAAAACACTCGCAATGAAGTTAAGAACGTCTGTTGTCATGGAAACGTTCCCTGTATATTTTTTTTTTTATTAATAGCATTTAAAGCTACTGCTTAAACTAAATCATATCACAAGCTGCACAGACAACAGTTTCACATCACAGGCTGCACAGACAACAGTTTCATATCACAAGCTGCACAGACAACAGTTTCACATCACAAGCTGCACAGACAACAGTTTCACATCACAAGCTGCACAGACAATAGTTTCACATCACAAGCTGCACGGACAACAGTTTCATATCACAAGCTGCACACACAACAGTTTCACATCACAAGCTGCACAGACAACAGTTTCACATCACAAGCTGCACAGACAACAGTTTCACATCACAAGATGCACAGACAACAGTTTCACATCACATGCTGCACAGACAACAGTTTCATATCACAAGCTGCACAGACAACAGTTTCACATCACAAGCTGCACAGACAATAGTTTCATATCACAAGCTGCACAGACAATAGTTTCATATCACAAGCTGCACAGACAACAGTTTCATATCACAAGCTGCACAGACAACAGTTTCACATCACAAGCTGCACAGACAACAGTTTCACATCACAAGCTGCACAGACAACAGTTTCACATCACAAGCTGCACAGACAACAGTTTCACATCACAAGCTGCACAGACAACAGTTTCACATCACAAGCTGCACAGACAACAGTTTCATATCACAAGCTGCACAGACAACAGTTTCACATCACAAGCTGCACAGACAACAGTTTCATATCACAAGCTGCACAGACAACAGTTTCATATCACAAGCTGCACAGACAACAGTTTCACATCACAAGCTGCACAGACAACAGTTTCACATCACAAGCTGCACAGACAACAGTTTCATATCACAAGCTGCACAGACAACAGTTTCATATCACAAGCTGCACAGACAATAGTTTCATATCACAAGCTGCACAGACAATAGTTTCACATCACAAGCTGCACAGACAATAGTTTCATATCACAAGCTGCACAGACAATAGTTTCATATCACAAGCTGCACAGACAATAGTTTCATATCACAAGCTGCACAGACAATAGTTTCATATCACAAGCTGCAC
>CAXITT010000026.1:881392-953666 GCA_964033795.1 Lymnaea stagnalis | reverse complement strand
ATCACAAGCTGCACAGACAACAGTTTCATATCACAAGCTGCACAGACAACAGTTTCATATCACAAGCTGCACAGACAACAGTTTCACATCACAAGCTGCACAGACAACAGTTTCACATCACAAGCTGCACAGACAACAGTTTCATATCACAAGCTGCACAGACAACAGTTTCACATCACAAGCTGCACCGACAACAGTTTCATATCACAAGCTGCACAGACAACAGTTTCACATCACAAGCTGCACAGACAACAGTTTCATATCACAAGCTGCACAGACAACAGTTTCACATCACAAGCTGCACAGACAATAGTTTCATACCACAAGCTGCACAGACATTAGTTTCAGCGTCCAGGTGGTTCGAAGCCAACTTTTACACGAGCTATCTTTATGTTCTCTAGCTCTACGCCTCTCCACATCTTACTCTTATACACCATACGTAAAACCCATTATTTAGAATGAAGAAAGAACAAGACAGGTGAAAAAACAATGTGTGATACTCAGCAAGGGGCAGTCCAGTCAATATTATGTATGTGTCATATTCAGCTTAGAGCAGTCCAGTCAATATTATGTATGTGCCATACTCAGCTTAGAGCAGTCCAGTCAATATTATGTATGTGCCATACTCAGCTTAGAGCAGTCCAGTCAATATTATGTATGTGCCATACTCAGCTTAGAGCAGTCTAGTCAATATTATGTATGTGCCATACTCAGCTTAGAGCAGTCCAGTCAATATTATGTATGTGCCATACTCAGCTTAGAGCAGTCCAGTCAATATTATGTATGTGCCATACTCAGCTTAGAGCAGTCTAGTCAATATGATTTATGTGTCATACTCAACATAGAGTCTAGTCCTAATTATAAATGTGCTCTACGCAATTTAGTCGAGCCCTAAAAATAAATGTGGGACACACAACAACGAAAAGTCAAGTTCTAATGGTGGATCTGTGATTCTCAAGATAGAGCAGTCTGACCCTAATGTTGGATGTGTGATTCTCAAGATAGAGCAGTCTGGCCCTAATGGTGGATGTGTGATTCTCAAGATAGATTAGTATGGCCCTAATGGTGGATGTGTGATTCTCAAGATAGAGCAGTCTGGCCCTAATGGTGAATGTGTTATTCTCAAGATAGAGCAGTCTAGCCCTAATGGTGGATGTGTGATTCTCAAGATAGAGCAGTCTAGCCCTAATGGTGAATGTGTGATTCTCAAGATATAGAAGTCCAGCCCTAATGGTGGATGTGTGATTCTCAAGATAGAGCAGTCTAGCCCTAATGATGGATGTGTGATTCTCAAGATAGAGCAGTCTAGCCCTAATGGTGGATGTGTGATTCTCAAGATAGAGCAGTCTGGCCCTAATGGTGGATGTGTGATTCTCAAGATAGAGCAGTCTGGCCCTAATAATGGATGTGTGATTCTCAAGATAGAGCAGTCTAGCCCTAATGGTGGATGTGTGATTCTCAAGACAGAGCAGTCTGGCCCTGATGGTAAAAGTGGATCTCTTAATATAGAGCAGGCCAGTCTTAATGATCGATATTAGATCCTCAATTTGCTAAAATGTTCTACCCTTCCTGAGATCTCATCTCTTCAAATCCACGCCAGCAGTAATTATTAGCAAATTGACAAATAAGGCTATGTTCCACGTCGAGGCTTGTCGTTAGCCAATGATTCTCCTGATCTCAAGACCTCATCGATTCTCATCATCTTCCTTCCAATCCAACATTCTCAACCGCCTCTCCTCTCGAACGCTTCATTCTCATAGCTGCTATTTATTCTTAAACTAATAAGAGTTTTTTTTTTTTTAACTATTTTTAAAAGTAGAAAGTATGAGTAAAAAACAATAAATATCCTCGAGCTCCAAATCTCCTGTGGCTAGCATACAGAAAGCGAGTGGTAGGCAGCTGCACCGGTGAATGGGAATTTGTTTTCGTACAAGGAACAAGAACAAGGGGGTTAGTGTACATCTGTTAGGTGTACATGGGCAAACATCGAGACAAATGAAGCTGGAGAACATGGCGAAGTTGCCAGAAATGTCCTTTTTTTGTAGTGTGGCTTCTGATTTTTACGAGACCGCAAATAGAACGAAACAAAAGTCTCAGAAGATTGGTCTTTAAGACGAACAATGGAAAAGATTAATTTCAATTTCTCTGATTGCGAAACAAATTCTCGAATTCGGTACGAAACGATTAAGTTGTGATTGAAAAAAAAATATATTAAAAAATGGCCAGGAGCAAGTAGCTTTTCAACGTTTGAATATCATGGTAACAAAAGAATAATCTCAGGCATATCTAAGAAAATATTTTCTTTAAAAAAAATCTGGCAGTTAGAGCAAATATTAAACCAGAGGAAACAACAGAAATCTGAAAATGATTTTTTTTTTTTTCCCTGGAATGTAACTAGCCATTAAAAAGAAAAAAAAAACACGGTCAATATTTCAAAAAGAAAATTACAGATAATGTAAAAAGCATGTAGTATTTTTTAATTTTTTTTTTTAATAAAAAAAAAAAATAAAAAAATAATTTTTTTTTTTTTCCCTGGAATGTAACTAGCCATTAAAAAGAAAAAAAAAACACGGTCAATATTTCAAAAAGAAAATTACAGATAATGTGAAAAGCATGTAGTATTTTTTAATTTTTTTTTTTAACCTTGGAAACAATATGAAGAACAGAAAAGAAACTTTTTTTTTTGTTGTTTTTTTGAATTTCCAAAATTGGACCCGCAGCAAATGTGACCACGATTTCCCAATGGTTACTTGATGCAAATTTTCTCCGTGACAATATATCACAATTACGCAATGATGCCCGCGACCACATAATGACATACCCTCACGAGGGGTGGAGGTGGGGGTGGGGGTGGCTCCCGGCACAACATATATAATAGGCGTCAGTACTCATTAAACGTGAAGAGACATTGAGGTTAAACCGATGGAAAGAAAGAACGAAGGGAGACTTAAAAAGAAAAAAAAAAGTGCGGCCGATTCTAAAATCAATACGCCGTCTGTAGAGAGTCAGGTGTGCTAGGAACACACCGCGGCGCAAATGGTCCGTTGGTCGAGGAAGCCAAGCGCCAGATCCCCAGTACGGCCATTCGAAAGCTGGTCCAATTAGCGGAAGATATATCCCCCGGTCATCTGTTTCACGTTTGGTAAACGCACGGCAGTTTATCTAATTGAAACGACTTGTCTCTTGGCTTGGCGGCCGGAGGTCAAAAAGTATCGAAGGGAAAAAAAAACAAACAAACCTGATCATTTTACAGAGTTGCGTGCGCTTGGAAGATGCATTCTTCCAGCCGTTTTCTTCTATCTCGTTCTTCCTTCCTTTTACCGTCTGTAACTTTCAAAGCGAAAAGCTTTTTTTTTTTAAATCATTCTAATAAAAATATTTTCCC
Source organism: Lymnaea stagnalis (assembly GCA_964033795.1). Classification (NCBI taxonomy): domain Eukaryota; kingdom Metazoa; phylum Mollusca; class Gastropoda; family Lymnaeidae; genus Lymnaea; species Lymnaea stagnalis. The sequence goes on along the minus strand of CAXITT010000026.1, from coordinate 950,281 downwards.
ATTAAAAAAAATAGAGAAGGAAAAGTTAACCCTTGGCATGCCTGATCATTTGCCTCTACGTAATTATTTCGACCGAAAAAAAAAAATACAAACTAGCCTGACAAATTGGCTGACCCTGGTGTGTGAGAGTGTGTACACGAGAATAGGAGGGCTTCGCTCGCGAGCGACAACGGGAAGAGCCGAGCTTGCGACCGAGTGTCGTCCGCTCGGGGCGACACGAAAGACATCACCGCTTTCCCCGGGACACCGGGGCGAGGATCGAGAGCCACAAAGGCCTAACTCGAACCGGCATCTTCAGACAGCTGCGTCCGTTTGGAGCTGGACAGCCCGGGCTCCCAGACGAGGGTATTCACTAGACCAGCCATTATGGCCTCGTTTTCGTTTACAAAATCCCTATCATTAACGACCGTCTCTACTGAATCTAGCGGCAAATTAAACCCAGGCCATATTCAATCGGGGGAAGAAAGGATTTTTTTGATTGGTGAAATTGATGGGGAGGTAACTCCATCACACCCGGGGAGGCCGAGGCCCGAGGAAGGGAAATTGCCGAGTTTCGGATCAGCGTAGTTTTTTTCATTTTTTTTTTTTTAAAGTCTGTCTGAAATGGTCGGTCGAGTCACTTGCTCGCCTAATTGGCTGCGCGAACACTCCTCGAGCCGTGGGTCGAGTCAACGTTTCTTTAATAACATGCTTGGCCACGGTATCGTGTTTCGGCTTCGATTGAGACAAAGCCTCGATTTATTTTAGTAAGGCATGGCCCCATTGATGCCCCCCATAATCTTTTCCGGTCTTAATGAGTTGCACATCATAATAAGGGGCTGGGCTATTTTTTAAATATTTTTTTAGGGTGGGGGGTAATAGAACACGCATCTTTTCAATCGGGGTACATGACATTTCAGTATAGTCAACGGTTGGACACATGTATGCAAGGTATGGTAACGGGGAACAAGCAGCACGGGGAAAGAGTGTTTTATCGCTTAATTAATATGTGTAGCTTTAAAACAAAAAAAAATAATTTAATTTGTCAATCCTACTCGTTGGCATGTATTTAATAAGTTTTTTTGTTACATTAAAAACAATGGAAACAAGGAATAAAGTTTAAAAAAAAGAAATACATTGTTGTTTTGTGTTATATTTTTTTTATTTTCAACAATAAACATAAACATAAATCTCCATAAATCCAAGTTCTCAATAATGTGGACTCTCTGCTTGACTCTGGAATACTCTGTTCATTCACACTCTCCCTCTACAGTCTCTGGGCATTCGCGCTAATTGACCTAGTTGGCTATCAGGACGGTCTAGTCCGCTAGTCCACTATAACAATTGTATAGATAGATCCCGTGCCATTCTCTAATGTGTCGTGGTAGTGAAGGGGTACTGGCTAATCTATTAAAGGGAACCACTGATGGCACAGTAACGAATCAAGGGGAAAAAAACATGACAGGATACCCACAACCTCGCAGACCGTCCAAAATACTACAGAATGACATAATTATAAGCGCTCCTAAGTTCATAAAACATGGCGCGCAAAACAGAAGGTAAACTATGCCAAGGTGCGCGAACTGCAACAGTGATCAATCAAAATGGACACACATGCTTTAAAATGACAAGCTTTGTCAAAATTCTGCCAAACTGTTGCGCCATACAGGGGGTCGCATTGCGGTATCACACACCAAAAAACTAAAATCAATGATTTTCCTCAAGTAATAAATTGTACCCATTAGTTTTCTCTGTTATAATCTATACTTATCCTACATTCTCTTAATCTACTCATACCACAGGAAATGTGGCATCACAGACGGAGAAGAGTTTCAAGTCTTGAGAGAGGTACACATTCTACATAAACTTGCCAAACTAAGTTGGCTGGGTGGAGAGGGGGATGTGGGTGATGGGTTTCGTTAGACATGCACGGCAACCCGTCTAAGAGAAAGCAACCTCTGAATTCAAACCAGGAGCCAGAATGATGAATAAATTATTGATCACATACATAAAGAAAAAAAAAAAGAAAAAGTTCACCATCAGATTCACATTTCGATGATCGTCGGTCGCATATGATGTGTGAAATAGCAGAACAAGGTATGTGGAAGCTTGAAATAGGGGCATTTGGTCAGTGAAATAGCAGAGCAAGGTATGTGGAAGCTTGAAATAGGGGCATTTGGTCAGTGAAATGGCAGAACAAGGTATGTGGAAGCTTGAAATAGGGGCATATGGTGAGTGAAATAGCAGAACAAGGTATGTGCAAGCATGAAATATAGGCATTTGGTCAGTGAAATGGCAGAACAATGTATGTGGAAGCTTGAAATAGGGGCATATGGTGAGTGAAATAGCAGAACAAGGTATGTGGAAGCTTGAAATATAGGCATTTGGTCAGTGAAATGGCAGAACAATGTATGTGGAAGATTGAAATAGGGGCATATGGTGAGTGAAATAGCAGAACAAGGTATGTGGAAGCTTGAAATATAGGCATTTGGTCAGCGAAATAGCAGAACAAGGTATGTGGAAGCTTGACATATGAACATTTCGATGATCGTCGGTCGCATATGATGTGTGAAATAGCAGAACAAGGTATGTGGAAGCTTGAAATATGGGCATGTGGTCAGTGAAATGGCAGAACAAGGTATGGGGAAGCGGAAATAGAAAGACAGGAGGATACAAGAAGAGAGAGAGTGCATTCACATTTGAAATTGTAATTTATGAAAGAAATTCTCTGTAGTCTGTTTTTATTATCGTGACCCTATTATGTTCTGTTGTGCTCCTTACCCCGTTGGGCGACCCTCCCCCCCCCCGCCATACCACTCAATCTCCTGCCCTCCCCTCCACTTCACCTTAGATTATTTCCATTAAAGAACATTATAATCCCAGGTAATAGTGGTTTGGGGGGGGGGGAGGGGATTTTACAGCTGTCCTCATCAATGGCGTCACGTCAGATTTAAAGATGGCGTCCATGACGTCAGGTCAGTTTTCTCCCGCTGTCTGTATCGCCGCTCTTTGACTCGACTCATTGTTTTCAAATGACCCCATACAATAACTTTCAAAGGAGAAAATTTGAAAGAAAACCAAAACGAAATGGAACAATAATATTTTGGAATAAAAAGTTTAAAAAAAAAAAAAAATTGGCGACACGATAAACATCTCTTTATTAAACATTACCGTGAACGACCATTGAGGGCAAGAAATAGAAAGAAGATTTTTTCTTTAACTGTTGATGTTTAAGAGCAGTGTTTAGAGCAGTGTTTAGAGCAGTGCTTTAGATTTTGATGAAAGGCGAAATCGAAGATTAATTAGAAAAGCTCCCCCCCCCCTTCCCGCGGAGGATTGTAATCTTCCATCCAAAGTTCCATTGATACCCGTTGATCACAAGGCCGGCAAGTTAAAAAATAAAAATAAAAACATAGTTGATTAGTAGAAAGGAATGGGTCTTATTTGGAGACACTGGAAGAAATGTTGTTATAACAAAATGGCGAAGCCCAAAGCACATAGATTAGTGTTGGAAAGCAGGAGTGGGTGGGTGAAGAAGAGTTTGGGGGGGGGGGGTGGGGTGCATCTGCGACTCGTCAAACATACATCGAACTTGAATTTCTCGGTCAGCTTTACGACTACAACCGGAGCAGAGTTTTGCAGCGCCGTAAATATGTTCACGTCTCACATTAGCGCATAACGTGGTTATTGTCGTTAGCTGCATTTCTTTACTGATGTTTGCTACATGCTACCTGGAGTCAGAGAAAAATTTCTTATCGCAAAACTCCTGGGGGACATAACACAACTCTTATCCCAATGGGACGCGTGAATGCCGACTCCACCGATTACGACTCATTGAGCCAGTCGTGTGGGGCGGGTGGCACCCGGGGCCTGTCGGGGTGGCCGGAGGGAGATTTTGTTTACAATGAGACTTAAGTAGAATGATTTGACTTGGGTTAAGAACGGGCCACGAAGACAACAAGTGCCGCGATAAGAAGCTTGCCATCGCTTTCAAGGCAGTTGTCATCTGATTGAGAAAAACCAACACAAAAAAACAAAAAAACAAACTAAGACTTCATTATTCATTTCTGAATGAAAAACAGACAGGCCGTCCTTGTAGGAGACAAAGAGTGTATAATGCCTAAGGGAAACTACTCAAAATAATATCAAAGGGAAACAAACAGAAATAATATCGATGCCAGGGATTTGCTGCCGCCATTCCTTGAATACTAAAAGCATTAAGAGGCCAGGGCCGTGCTCTGTAATTATATAGCTTTAACATGCAGAGTCTTTAAGGCATGGACGAAAGAAGATGAAAAAGCTTTTCTTACACTGAGATTGAAAACAATTTTCGTTTTTTCACACACAAGTACAATGGTCGCGGAGGGATTTGGTGAAGACAGCATGTGTACAGAAGATGAAGATGGCTCATGGCTGCCAGATTTCAGTGTTTACGTAAAGATGATTTAAAAAAAAAAAAAAATCATGAATAATATTTTTGACATTTTTTTTTAATACTAAAGTATATGCCGCTAAGAAAATAGTTTTTAGTCTCTTTGTGTACAGAAGATGAAGATGGCTCATGGCTGCCAGATTTCAGTGTTTACGTAAAGATGATTTAAAAAAAAAAAAAAAATCATGAATAATATTTTTGACATTTTTTTTTAATACTAAAGTATATGCCGCTAAGAAAATAGTTTTTAGTCTCTTATTTTAAACTATAATTTTTTAATATTATTTTGGAAAAGAGAATTTGGGGGAGTTTGTAATAAGTTATTGCATTATCGAAAGTTTTACGGTATATACTTGATTTATAGCTGGCCTCAACGTTCAACTTAATTGTTAGATAACAAAAGGTATTTGTTCTTTTTTTTTTTTTTTTTTTTTTTTTTTTTTTTTTTTTGTAAACGTATGCCTACATTTTGTTCATTACGCCCTCTCGCCCACTCCTTACCACGCCCCCATTTTTGGTCGGCCAACATTGAACCCCAAAAAATTGAACTAGAGATTTAGGTGCAAATTAGGTGAACCGACATAAATTTAAGAAAAAAATAATTCTTTTAAAAAATGTATAGATTTATTCACCTTATCAAGTCGATACTCGATCATTGGTCGTCAATAAAACCCTCTAAAATATCACAAATAATAATGCATCTTACGTTAATTTTCATTTGGGAGAATGAACGTTCATTTAACTCAACTATTCGATACCGAAGAAAAATCCGAAACAGTTTAGAAAATTGGAAATTTCTACTATAGGAAAAAAAAATCTCCATTTTGGAAAAGAAAGTTGAAATTGTTTTTTTTTTTTTTTTTTTTTTTTGTTGGTGGTTTTTTTTGGTAAAGAGTGAGGCAAACCAGCACTTCCTTGGCCATACACTGACCCAAATCCGCACTTCCCTGGCAACTTTTTTTTTTTTTTTTTTTTTTTTTGTTGTTGGTGGTTTTGTTAGGTAAAGAGTGAGGCAAACCAGCACTTCCATGGCCATACACTGACCCAAATCAGCACTTCCATGGCAACACACTGACCCAAACCAGCACTTCCATGGCAACACAGTGACCCAAACCAGCACTTCCATGGCAACATACTGACAGGCAATGAATCGACTGGAGCATTAGCATTTTTACACCGCTGTACCCACTATACACAACACATAGCTTGTACAAGTGTTCAAATTAGCATCTTTACATCGCTATACCATCTATATACTACAAATAGCCTCTTTGAGGGATCAAAAAAATGTTTATACACATTTCGCCTCAGTAAAACGTGAAGTCATGTTCCAGAAGATGGAATGCATGTCCCTACTAGCTCATGATATATTGGAAGATATGGCATCTTGCTATGGAGTCTTTAATTAATTTGACAAATCATTAATTCAAGGATATTTGTAACTGGAAATAAGTAATATAATTTTTTTTTTAAAATGTTATCCTTCATGTCATTTTCAAGATTGCTATCTAGGATCAATGATTTATGTATCAAGAAAAAACATTTCTCTTAACAGAAATTTCCAAATCCTTTTTGTTTTTTATAGATTCAAACATAGTTAGTATTTTTCATTGTCCGGAAAGTAATTGTTTCTTCAACATTTTTTTTTTTTTTTTAGATTAAGAGCTTACAAATTTCTGTGGGGCTCTTAACTTTATAGTCACTTGTCATATTTAACAGAGTTGTCTCTCATTGGCTGATTAAAAGAGTTGTTTCACATCGGCTGATTAACAGAGTTGTCTCACATTGGCTGATCAACAGATTTGTCTCAAATTGGCTGATAAAAAGAGTTGTTTCACATTGGCTGACATAAAAATAACAATTTCTACATGTCTTTGGTCAAATTAAAAGATAAAATAATTACCAAATCTGTCTCCGGTCCCTGTTGCAGTGGGAAACTTCTCCACTGGTCCCTGGTGAAATTGGTAACTTACATACCGGTCCCTGGGGAAATTGATAACTTACCCACTGGTCCCTGGTGACATTGGTAACTTACTTACCGGTCCCTGGTGACATTGGTAACTTACCAACCGGTCCCTGTTGACATTGGTAACTTGCTTACCGGTCCCTGGTGACATTGGTAACTTACCTACCGGTCCCTGATGACATTGGTAACTTACTACCGGTCCCTGGTGAAATTGGTAACTTACCAACCAGTCCCTGTTACAGTGGGAAGCTGATCCCACCCCCCCCCCCGCTACCGGTCCCTGTTACAGTGGGAAGCTGATGTCACCGCCCGCTACCGGCCCCTGTTACAGTGGGAAGCTGATCCCACCGCCCGCTACCGGTCCCTGTTACAGTGGGAAACTGCTCCCACCGCCGGCTAAACTTAAATGTTTCGAAACATTGCCATAAACAACTGAATGGCCGAAGGTTTCCATCATGTTCCACGTGGTCCCCGTTTACAGCAGAGTTTATTGTGTTCCCATGAGTTATCCATGTTCCCCGTATGTATCATGATCTCTGTGAATCCCTGAGTGTTCCCTCTGTTTCCATGAGTTATCCATGTTCCCCGTATGTGTCATGATCTCTGTGTATCCCCGAGTGTTTCCTCTATTCCCATGAGTTATCCATGTCCCCCGTGTGTTTCAATTGCTCTATGCGTCCCTTCTTTCTCCCCTGTATTCCCGGTGTTCCTCCCAGTGTTCCCGATAACAAAACTCTAAAATTAAGCCAAACCTACAATAATTCTCTTTCATCGAAAGAATGATTCTATTATTCCCTATCATTTTTAACGGGCGCTCGCTGGCCTGGAGGGCTGATAATTTCCCAGCGGACAGCGAGATCTCTGTGAAGCATTTTGAGCTAAGGACCAGGTTCATGACGTCTCCACACGAGCTCATTTCTCGAGTTCGTCCAGTTTAAAGCCAACAGACAAATCAGTGACTCATTTTTATCCCGCCAAAGAGATGGGAGGTTTTTTGGTGGTTTTTTTTTCATCTTCCGTCAGAAAAAAAAAAACAAAACAAAAAAACGAAACTTGTGCGTTCTCCAGCAGAGAGGGTTTGAAAGACAGCTGTTGTCCACGAGAGCGGGAGTCGAGGGAGAATCGGTCTGAGGCGGGCAGGAGGGCTAATTATGGTTTTAAGATAAAAAATTAAGGCGAAAAAATAAACGCACGTGTTCATCTATATTTCAACATTTCATTAATTAAGCCGTTTGTCTTTATCTCTGACATGACGTACGGGATGACGTACACAGTTAACAGAGGAACAACAGTTTACTTGATCTTTTGTTAGTTGATGAGGGAGGCACTTGGTTTGAGATTAAGCGCTAGTGTTTCAATAAACAAGAAACTCTGAGAGAACCAAGCAATAGAAACGTTGCTCTGAGGAAAAAAATGAGAACGCTATGGCACGTCCCACAGCCAAAGATTGGTGAACTAGCAGTGAACCTTGGGAAGCGACACACTAACAGTTGCATGTTTGTTGGATGGAAGTGTGCTGGGGGCGTGACGCGCCAAGAGTAACCCGTTGTTGTATGTTGGTGGGATGGAAGTGTGCTGGGAAAACCACAAGGCTAGAGTTGCTGTATGTTTGTTAGAGGGAAGTGTGCAGGGAAAACCCCACGCCAAGAGTTGTTGTATGTTGGTTGGATGGAAGTGTGCTGGGAAAACCGCATAGCTAGAGTTGTTGTATGTTGGATAGATGGAAGTGTGCAGGGAAAACAACACGCCAAGAGTTGTTGTATGTTGGTTAGATGGAAGTGTGCAGGGAGAACCCCACGCCAAGAGTTGTTGTATGTTGGTTGGATGGAAGTGTGCTGGGAAAACCGCAAGGCTAGAGTTGTTGTATGTTGGTTAGATGGAAGTGTGCAGGGAAAACCACACGCCAAGAGTTGTTGTATTTTGGTTAGATGGAAGGGTGCAAGGAAAACCAAACGCCAAGATTTGTTGTATGTTGGTTAGATGGAAGTGTGCAGGGAGAACCCCACGCCAAGAGTTGTTGTATGTTGGTTGGATGGAAGTGTGCTGGGAAAACCGCAAGGCTAGAGTTGTTGTATGTTGGTTAGATGGAAGTGTGCAGGGAAAACCACACGCCAAGAGTTGTTGTATTTTGGTTAGATGGAAGGGTGCAAGGAAAANGGGGGAGGGAAGAAATTTTAAAGAAAGTAATACGAAGAAAGGGAGATAACATGAAAAATAGAAAGGAAGGTTAGAAGAGAAGAAAGAATAAAAAGGAAATGAAGAAAGAAACAGGGGGAAAGGAAACGAAAAAAATAAATATGAAACAAGGGAAAGCAAAAGAAAGACTCAAATAAGAAACGACGTGGAAAAAAAAGAAAGAAACGAGGAGAGTAAGGGAGGAGAGTAAGGGAGGAGAGTAAGGGAGGAGAGTAAGGGAGGAGAGTAAGGGAGGAGAAATTGAAGTGAGAATGAAAGAAAACCTAAAGGATGGATAACAGCTTAAAATGTTCAAAACGAAAACAAATAATATAGTCATTATTTGAATTCCTAGAAGCAATCTCTACGGATTTCTGTGCACGAGTTGAACTGCGGGCATGAACGACCCAACACTTGAGCTGTTGATTTCTGGACAGAGCTAACATGATTAACAGTATCGTCCATACAACCACCAGTCTTATGTTGATGCTTTCGAATACTATTATTAGATAATATTCCGTTAAACTAATTGTAAAATTAATCGTTCAAATAATTATCTTTAAAATAGCTACCGTAAAGTTTTCTAATAAAAAAAAAAACAAAAACAGTGTCTTGTTTTTTGGGCTAGTAATTAAACTGACCAATCCTCCTCTGGTGTCGCCAGCCCAGTCCAACGTCTTCCAGACCGTAATGAGACATGTAATTGGTCGTTGACGTGGCCAAGTGGAACAGAGGTGTAATCCCCTGGTTCTTGACAAGGTGAAAGTCGATAGGCAGCGGTTTAACGGCCTGAAGTCGGCCATTGACAATAGGCGGTCACGTGATGCCTTTAAGAGGGAAGTTAATGTTTCGCGGAGATAAAGGCTTGAATTGTATAACCGGAAGTTACATGCCAATGAGGTCATCACCACTCCGGGGCGATATGAAAGGGGTTTGTGCTGGGTGGGGGAAGGTAAAGGGCTGGGTTAGGTGTTGGTGCCGGGTTAGGGCAAGGTTGTAGACTTGGTTGGACGTAACTGTCTAGTAGGAGCTGGGTGAGGTAAAGGTTGTAGACATAGTTGGACGTACCTATGTCTGGTGGCCGAGTCTATAGGTTAGCGTACATGAAAGCTCTAGTTCATTTCCTTTTTCTTACATCATTTTTAAAAATTATCAATGCAGCAGAAGGTATGAATGTCTCGGGGATAATCATTATTCACGGGTCGGTAGACTGGGGGAAATGTCCCAAACGGGGTCAAAATAAAAATCTTGTGGGTAAGGAGAGCTAAATAGACAAATAAATTATATTTTAAAGTTCCTTTCAATTTAAGATTTTTTTTTTTCTGCTAATATTGCATCTGGCCAGTGACATAGAGAAACTCAATGAACATGCGGTAAATTCATGGTATCACCTAGTGAAGTAAACTTATGGCGCCACCTAGGGCGGTAAACCCATGGTGTCGCCGAGTGTAGTAACTCATGGTGTCACCCAGTGTGGTAAACTCATGGCGTCACCAGTGACGTACGCTTATGGCGTTACCTAGGGCGGTAAACTCATGGTGTCGACAAGTGTAGTAACTCATGGTGTCACCCAGTGTGGTAAAGTCATGGGGTCACCCAGTGTGGTAAACTCATGGTGTCAAACAATGTGGTAAGGTCATGGTGTCATCCAGTGCTGTAAACTCATTGTGTCACAGATTGTGATAAACTCATGCTGTCACCCAGTGCTTTAAACTCATGGTGTCACACAGTGTGGTAAACTTATTGTTTCACCCAGTGTGATAAACTCATGGTGTCATTCAATGTCTTAAACTCATGGTGTCACCCAGTGTGATAAACTCATGGTGTCACCCAGTGTGATAAACTCATGGTGTCACCCAGTGTGATAAACTCCTGGTGCCACACAGTGCGGTAAACTCATGGTGTCACTCAGTGTGATAAACTCATGCTGTCACCCAGTGTGATTAAACTCATGGTGTCACCCAGTGTGATAAACTCATGGTGTCACCCAGTGTGATAAACTCATGGTGCCACACAGTGCGGTAAACTCATGGTGTCACCCAATGTGGTAAACTCATGGTGTCGCCCAGTGTGATAAAATCATAATGTCACCCAGTGCGGTAAACTCTTGGTGTCAAGAAATGTTTTAAACTCATGGTTTTACAAAATGTTGTAAACTCATTTTGTCCCCCAGTGCTGTAAACTCAGGGTGTCACCCAGTGCGGTAAACTCATGGTGTCACAAAATTTTGTAAACTCATTGTGTCACCCAGTGCGGTAAACTCATGTTGTCACCCAGTGTGATAAACTCATGGTGTCACAAAATGTTGTAAACTCATGGTGTCACCCAGTGCGGTATGCTCATGGTGTCACCCAGTGAGGTAAACTCATGCTGTCACCCAGTGCGTTAAACTCAAGGTGTACAAAATTTTGCAAACAAATGGTGTCACCCAGTGCGGTAAACTCATGGTGTCACAAAATGTGGTAAACTCATGGTGTCACCCGGTAGTGGTAAACTCATGGAGTCACCCGGTGGTGGTAAACTCATGGTGTCACCCAGTCTGGTAAACCCATGGTGTCGCCTAATGTGATAAACTCATGGTGTCACCCAGTCTGGTAAACCCATGGTGTCGCCTAATGTGATAAACTCATGGTGTCGCGCAGTGTGGTAAACTCATGGTCTTACCCCATCCTGACTTCCGCACGCACCTTCTTCGAATCTGTTTGTTGTGACACACTGCTCTGGTTGCACATTACGCCGGTGGCACCCAGTTCCGGTGACACCCTTTTTATCGAATCGACATTATAAATCTCTGTTCTATTTGGTGCCATCCCCTCGCTAAGGTGTCTTCCTCTGTTAGGATGTCATCCCACTCTGAGAGTGTCATCCCACTCTGATAGTGTCAGCCCCACCTGAGAGTATCAGCCCCACCTGAGAGAGTCATCCCACCCTGAGAGTGTCAGCCCAACCTGAGAGTATCAGCCCCACCTGAGAGTGTCAGCCCAACCTGAGAGTGTCAGCCCCACCTGAGAGTGTCAGCCCCACCTGAGAGTGTCAGCCCCACCTGAGAGTGTCAGCCCCACCTGAGAGTGTCAGCCCCACCTGAGAGTGTCAGCCCCACCTGAGAGTGTCATCCCACTTTGAGAGTGTCAGCCCCACCTGAGAGTGTCAGCCCCACCTGAGAGTGTCATCCCACTTTGAGAGTGGCAGCCCCACCTGAGAGTGTCAGCCCCACGTGAGAGTGTCAGCCCCACCTGAGAGTGTCAGCCCCACCTGAGAGTGTCAGCCCCACCTGAGAGTGTCACCAGGTGCTGTCCACACCCCCGCTTCCTCTACTACTGTTTATGCTCATAACATCAAGTGAGCGACGAGGTTCCCAAAATTGGTCCCGAGGAAGGAAGCAGCCACGAAATTTGCTGTTTTTTGCAAGAACTTACCTTTGACCTTTGACTTTTGAGGGCAAGGTTTTTCATTCTATGGAGCATAGAACTCGCTGAATGGCTGTTTTTTTTTTTTATTATTGTTTTTTTTAAATATTTTTTTTACTAGTGAAATAATTTATTATAAATGTTTTGAGTTCAAATTCTTTTATTTATGTGCTGAAAATGTACAATGGCATCATAATACATTTCAATTTGTTTGGATCAATAAAAGAATCTTATCTTATATTATAGAGCAAATCATAGAAAGGAATTGTTACACACTAAGTACAGCATGCGAATGGTTCCGGTTTAAAAGAGAGCTCCATCCTAAATCTCTGATTTAAAAATAATAAATAGGTGACCAAGATAATTTAAATGTCTATGCTCGAAAATAAACAAGAAAATTAAGGGGGACGTTTCGCCACGTCGCCTTCTTCAGCGGACAAAACAATACGATAAACAACAGATACGTTTAAACTAAACTATAAAAAGCATGTTTTCCAAGACTTCAATAAAACGAATGTAGCTTGATGTCTCCCTTGATTGGCTAAAGATCGGTTGTAGAAATAGTTCTGTAGTTTCAGTAACGTCGCCACTGATTATTTAAATAGCGGTTACACAAATATTTCTGAAGTTTTAGATGACCGGGTAAGGGGATCATGTGCAAGCTGTTTCCCTCTTTCTTTCATGTCCTCTATGGTTTGGTGCCCTGATATGTGTTTGTGTGTGTGTGAATGGGCGTGTTGAAGTCCCGATGTGTGTATGTATGTGTATGTGGGCGTGTTGGTGCCCTGATGTGTGTATGTGTGTGTAGAGGGGCGTGTTGATGCCCCTATGTTTGTATGTATGTGTAGATGGGCGTGTTGGTGCCCTGATGTGTGTATGTGTGTGTAGATGGGCATGTTGGTGCCCTGATGTGTGCATGTGTGTGTGGATGGGCGTGTTGGTGCCCTGATGTGTGCATGTGTGTGTGGATGGGCATGTTGGTGCCCTGATGTGTGCATGTGTGTGTGGATGGGCGTGTTGGTGCCCTGATGTGTGTATGTGTGTGTAGATGGGCGTGTTGGTGCTCTGGTGTGTGTGTGTGTGTGTAGATGGGCGTGTTGGTGCCCTGGTGTGTGCATGTGTGTGTGGATGGGCGTGTTGGTGCCCTGATGTGTGTATGTGTGTGTAGATGGGCATGTTGGTGCCCTGATGTGTGCATGTGTGTGTGGATGGGCGTGTTGGTGCCCTGATGTGTGTATGTGTGGATGGGCGTGTTGGTGCCCTGATGTGTGTATGTGGGGATGTATTGGGGTCTCGGTTCCCTGTGATGTGTGTGGATGAGCTTTAGGGTGCCCTGTTGAGTTCATAAGCTTGCTGATGCCTCGACGTGTGTGTAGATGGCGTGGTGGTGCCCTGTTGTGTGTGCGGAGTTGGTGGTGTGGTCTCCTGTAAGTGCGGATGGACGTTTTGGTACCCATTGTGTGTGAGCGTTGATGGGACTGGTGGTGCTCTTTGTATGTGTGTGTGTGGATTGGTGTGTGGGCTACGGGAGTAAAGCCACACGAATCAGGACGATCTTAAAACCAGGCGTAATTGACGTCTCCTTCATGTCAACAGTTCTCATGCGGGTCAGTCATTAACACCCTGCTGTGACAAAATTTTGTAAACCAATGGTGTCACCCAGTGCGGAAAACTCATGGTGTCACAAAATGTCGTAAACTCATTGTGTCACCCGGTAGTGGTAAACTCATGGTGTCACCCAGTCTGGTAAACCCATGGTGTCGCCTAATGTGATAAACTCATGGTGTCGCCTAATGCTGACTTTTTTGTCGATGATTTAATTGGACTGCGGATATATTTTTGTTGATCGATTTTGATTTGTTAGCATTTCACGGTCATAAGATAATCGGCAGTTATTTTGGGTACTTGCTCCAGATTTTTAACACGAGTCTACAAAAAGCAGGGGTAAACAAACTGATGTACCGCGGGCCAAATCCGACCCAGGTTATTTTTTTTAAATATTTTTTTTTTTTACATGCTGTGATAAATAGTAATGATGAAGCGTTAAATTATTAAGCACGTAACAAAGTAACAATTATTCGGAAGTCGCCGTGCTGCTCCTTTAGCTATTCATACGTACAGCTCTTGAGGGGGCCACCACTGTCTGGTCAAAACATTTTCTAAACAGGCTATCATTCAATGCTTTTAATGTCAGATTTATAGAGGCTAATTAACTTGCCCAGTCTAGCTGTTTCATAACTTCTGATGAGTTATAAAGAAAAATGTCAGGGACTTATACTACGCTATGTGCAATTTTCACGTGCGCCGCCAGACACAACCCCCCCCCTCGCCCCCAAACCACAAAAATTTAATTAAAAAAAAAAAATTTCATAACTTCTGATGAGTTATAAAGAAAAATGTCAGGGACTTATACCACCCTATGTGCAATTTTCACGTGCGCCGCCAGACACAACCCCCCCCCCCTCGCCCCCAAACCACAAAAATTTAATTAAAAAAAAAAAAGTATATATATAACTTATTCCGGGTCTGTTGAAACTTGTTCCGATCTCCACATTTCCAACAAATGCTCATTTTATTCAGTTACATTTACTATTATCCCTAAAACTCATCCTTCATTTAACTAGTTCTAATCTTATTTGTTTCTAAAGCGCATGAAAAAGTTACCAAATATGATCAAGTTTGATTAATCTTGTAAAAATATTTTTTTTTCATTTTGGGACACTATAATGATTATTTTTTTCAACAGATTGAATAAATGTCGTCTCTTTCTAGTTAGTTAAATTTCAAGGCTAACTGTTTTCTTTGTTTTGCTTTGGTTTAATTTTTTTTAGTTTAATTTTTTTAAAATTTTTTGTAATAATTTATTTTAAAGTTCTATTTCAAGTAGAAAAATGGAAACATAATTGTAACACACATGCTCTGACATCATTATCATTGTGACTTATTTCTTAGGCTGTGGGTTATGTCAGTAGCATGGTTACTTGTTTTAAGTTAGTAATTCAGAATGCCGGCTAAGACTTCATCGTTCTTCCTCTTGTTATCCAGGCACGCAAATAAGAATACTGAATCCTGGTTAAACTGACAGTACTTTATTAAATCACAATTTACACAGATAATATTAATAATAATCCTTGCATGAATGTAATCATTTCACATATATATATATATATATAATATTCCATCACTCAGAAAGACACGTCCTCACACTGCTATAATTCAGCTCAACTGTACTACATCTCAACTCTAACTCAACTCCGACTAACTCTGACTCTCCTTGAGCTCAGCTCTCCTTATCTCAGTCAACTCATACTTTATTACCAGCAAAGCGTGGAAAACAACCACTCTGACAAAAACATAATTTACTCTCCAAAAACGTGGAGCTCACATTGTTCTCTCAAAATACATGGTCAAAACCATTCACTGTTCACTCATGCTACCTCTCTGTTTTCATGTGAAAACATAGTCCGTTACAATAATAAAATCTTAATAATGATCCCTATTTTGTCAATAAAAATTTGTCATTTCCTTGTTTCGTTTCTTTTTTTTTGTTTTTTTTTGTTTGTTTTTTTTTGCTGTTCAAGGTTGTCTTTAATTTCTTCTAAAATATGCAATTTATAAAAAAATTGTTAATTGTCTTTTAAATTTCTTTTCAGAGCTTGTAAAAGACTTCACAATTTTGTTGAACTAAAAATGTTATGCCAAGTCTTTCAGGCTTAGCGGCTACCGTAGATATTTGAACAGCAAACGCAATCTAACGGTTTCAATGGCTTGGGTTCGGAACTTTATTATTTTTTTTTTTACACGGGGTATAACAAAATTTACATATGTTTAGAAATTATATATTTTTTTTAAAATACACAGAAAAAGTATAACTCTGCTATTCTCAATCAAGTGTACGAATGAATTAAATATTTCTTACTTTTTCCTTAGTCTTCACGCGCCACCCACTTTTATTTTTATAAAAGAAAAAAAAATCCTCGGACTTCTAATTCATATGTCAAACTATTTACATATTTTTTTAATCCTTATAAATCTTAAGACTGGTTTTTAATTCTGGAAGTCACGTTGTCACGCTGTCATGTTGTCATGTCGTCGCACCGGCTGGCTGACTACATTTAGAAAAAGGTCTGAAATGTCACGTGAGATGGATCATGGTAAAAAGTCAGACGAAAATACGAAACAAATTACCGCAGAAAGCAAAGATAACAAAACCACTGGAGGACTTTAAAACAGCCCCCGACGAGGACCGCGCTTGGTTTGTGTTGTGGTCTAATGATGGACAGCCTCGGGGCTGTCCGACCATCCTTGTGTGATTAACTCACAACTCACAGCCACAGGCCGGCCAGGGTACTTTCTCGAGTGTCCGCCACAAACAGGATTAGTTCATTGAGTACAAATGAATATTTCTCTCAAATAAACGCAGATATATATATATATATATATGGGATTGTGAGTTAATTTCAAATATAACCTATTTACTCTACTGTAACGAGTACGTAATATTCCTAGAAATTGAGTCAGTAAATAAAAAAGAAAAATTGACTCCAACACAACAGCCCTGCGGTGATGGCTAGGAGTGGCTGTGAAATAGCGCTGATTTAATGTCAAGCCATCGTTGTATAGACACCGTGGGGATCTAGATGGATCGTTAAATCGCTAAATAGCCCGGTGATCTAATGTCAAAACGCGCTCACGAGCTGGAGAAAGGTCGCTGAACGCTCGCAGTTGAGCACGTATTGTGGTCCCCTTAGCCGAGGAGAATTCGAGTCGACGGTCGCTCTAGGCGGGGGGAAGCCATCAGATGCTACTGCAGGACATTGTCAACGCGTGAGCTATTCACGATGCAGGAAGCCTTCGTGACGTGCCTCCTGCAAGGCTCCGATCCTCTGGCCCCTCGCTTTATGGCCCGAGCCCTCATTAGCTGCTATAGTTTTCGTTTAACTCGTAGCGAGGGGGAGGTCATCAACAACGTCCTCTATCACCGGCTTGGCTTTTCCCTTTTTCTTTTACGGTGCTTATCCCCCCCGCTGGCATTGTCTCATCGGCCGCTCAGCGAGGCTAAACAAGGGGCTGGATGAATACGAGGGAAAACAGATACCCCGCATTATGTCAGAGGTTCAAATTGCGGAGCTGACTGGACGACAAGGGTGGTGGGAATTAAGGGTAATTGACCTTTGTATTGAGAAAATCAATCTGGTTGTGTAAGAACATATTGGAAAGAAATCAAGCCGGTGTGATTTTAAGGGCAAAGAAACAAGGTAACGGATGGCCTTCTGTTTACAATGAAACATATCCGGAACGGACGGAAACATTTTTATCAGTGATGTAGCTTCCACCGATGCTCGTACTCATTCTTCAGCTCCGGAGTCTTCATCAGACATGGTGATCCGTCCATTGATTTTAACCAGTCTCTGACTTCATACATTTTGGTACGACAATCCGATACTAGGAAATAATTGCCTCTCAGTCTTTCTTCATGAATGCTTAATACAATATGACCATTATGATTATATCTAGGTGTCCCTGAATCCATTATGATTATATCAAGGTATACATAGATGATTTCATTGCGATTATAGGTAGATATCCCTAAATTCACTATGATTGTATCTAGGCATTCATGAATTCATTACGATTATATATAGGTATCCATTAATTCAATATGATTATATTTATTATATATAGCTACATTGGATCTAGGTTAACGACCTAGATCAGATATAGTTTATTTCGTATTTGAGCGGTACCAGCTAACGGAAAGTGATCGCGAGACAAAGAGATTTAGTATGATAAACGGTTAGGTGTATGTGTTAACAGAAAATCAGATATGGCGTGCCACTGGTTACGTTGGTTGTATCCTACATGTAAACTGGTTACATGTGTCGCCATGTTGGCCCTTGTACATTTATTTACAGCCTCACTCTCATTTCCTGAGAGTCGGGTTGTGAGTACTGCCGCGCCTTGTAGAACAAATGGTTGAGAAAGAAGGAAGTCACAAATGGTAGACTCGGCGAGAAGTCAAAAATTGTAGACTTAGCCAGAAGTCACAAATAGTAGACTGAGCAGGAAGTCACAAATGGTAGACTGAGCAGGAAGTCACAAATGGTAGACTGAGCAGGAAGTCACAAATGGTAGACTCAGCAGGAAGTCACAAATGGTAGACTCAGCAGGAAGTCACAAATGGTAGACTTAACGAGAAGTCAGAAATGGTAGATTGAGTTGGAAGCCACACAATTTAGACTTAGCCAGAAGTCACAAATGTTAGACTCGGTGAGAAGTCACAAATGGTAGACTCGGTGAGAATTCACAAATGGTAGACTTAGCGAGAAGTCACAAATGTTAGACTCGGTGAGAAGTCACTAAAGCCAGACGAGGGTCAACTCATAGAATGGTGTGTCGCTCAGACAAAAGGCAACACATCAAGCTCCGTCCTCACAATCAACATTTTATTGTAGAAATAATGTGTGAGATTTGTCAGTAGTCGTAGTGTGACTTTGGAGATTTGTGGATCAAAGCATGGGACAATCTGGAACATTGGAAGCAAAAAAAAAACAACAAACAAACAAAACACAAAAATAATAATAATATCAAACGTGTCGACAAGAAGCCGTCTTCAGAGAACAAACAACAGTAATAATATTTACATTTTAAAAGTCAAAAGCAAGACGAATTTTTATCAGGTCTTCCCCCCATGCTTTGTTTCGCCGATTTCCTTTTACCTTAGCCTCCCCCATTATTACCGTTATTGTGACTTAATAGCCAAGAGGGGTGGGTGGGTCATTTAGGTAGATATTTACCTGGAATTATATCATTGAAATGGGTAAAGGTAACTTGGGGTAACTTTAAAGAAAACTTAATAAATTGACTATTTATCTTTTTAATTACTTTTATTGTAAATTATCGTATATATCTCAGGGGCGTCACTTTAGGTCTTTTCAGTGGCGTGGGGGGGGGCGCCCATTCGCCTTCCCCTGCCCTACCCGAATGACGTCCCTGTGGCATAGATTTAAAATATCTATGAATAAAAATTAATGTCTCTATGTATGTATGTATTTATGTATGTTTGCGTGTATGTATTTCCCATATGCGCTCCTACACCATAAATACGATTGCAATAAAACTTTGAGAAGTTCTTGTCCACAAACCCACGCATTTTTCTGAGCCATTACAACTCTTTTAAAATATTCCGTTTTGGGCAGTTGGCCCTATAATTGTTTGTTTTTTTCCCCTCGTATGAGCTTTCTAAAAAAAAAATAAAAAAAATTCCGCTTTCGTTCCTATACCATTTATCCGAAAGTGATAAAATTGTATTGAAATTTTTTTGCGCACGGCATTTTTCTGAATTTTTACAACTATTTAAAAATATTCCGTTTTGAGCCAGGGGCCCAAAAGTCGTTTTTTCTTATATGAGGTATATAAATATAATTTGAAACAGAGCCAATGCTTAGGTGGATAGAATTTTAATCAAATACTAAAAGCGACATTAAATTGTATGTATGACATAACAAGTAGGTTTCTGAAGTGATACAACCATTCTAAAATATTCCGTTTTTGGCCGGGGCCCTAAATTTGTTTTTCCCCTTATACTAACTATTTAAATATAATTTCCGTATGCGTTCCTATATCATTCATCCGATTGCGATGAAACGTGTGTGAGTTGTGTGCACGCCCTCAACAAGTTTCCGCAAATAAGTAAAACCATTTTCCAATGTTCCTTTTAGGGTCGGGGGCCCTAAATTTGTTTATATATACTAAATGAGCTGTATAAATATAATTTCAAACATACCTATTGCATGGATCAATCGCTACAAGTGTGTTGACTAAATTTTGAAAATCCATGCATCTCACAGGGAAAGCTGTGTGTGTGGCCTGCACACATGGACAGCTGTGTGTGGCCTGCTCACATGGACAGCTGTGTGTGGCCTGCTCACATGGACAGCTGTGTGTGGCCTGCTCACGTGGACAGCTGTGTGTGGCCTGCTCACATGGACAGCTGTGTGTGGCCTGCTCACATGGACAGCTTTTTTTCAAAAAACATAATTAAAACATAAACACTTTATTTCTTTGAGTGGCATTGCAAAGCATGCCGGGTACTCGCTAGTACTTTATAACAGCTTTCGTTTTTAACTATTATAACTAATGCTCTTTAATGTCAATAAATGAAAGTATATTTTGAAGGTTCTAATGGAACAGAGATCAGCGCGGCAACCGATTCACAGATTAATCACATGACTCGTGGAACAGAGCTTGCAGAGCAACAGCCAATAGATCGATTCCAGTCAAACAACATCTACTGAAACCCACAAAACTGACTCTGTAAAAGACATCGAACTTACCCAACAGACTCCGACTCGGTGTCGGTATCGGTATCGCATTGACCCACATACTCCGACTCCATTAGCGTATCGCCTTGGCCTATAGACTCCGACTCTAAACAACACGCCAAAAGGTAATCGGATCTTCACACCTCTTGTTCCTTACTCAACTCTAAAATCTTAATTACATTCTTTTCTCTCTCGCCCCCCCCCCCCAACCACTCCCCTCCACCCCATTTTTTTCTCGCCTTGGCCTATAGACTCCGACTCTAAACAACACGCCAAAAGGTAATCGGATCTTCACACCTCTTGTTCCTTACTCAACTCTAAAATCTTAATTACATTCTTTTCTCTCTCGCCCCCCCCCCCAACCACTCCCCTCCACCCCATTTTTTTCATCATCTTTCTTTATGTATACTACTGACATATTGCATTTTTGTAAAAGCCGCACCCTTAACTTTGGTGTTCACATTTACCGGTATTTTTATCTGAATGTTATCGATTTTAGGCGAAATATTTTTTTTGGTTAGTTTAAAGACTTAAATTCTATGGAAAAACACTGAACCCGGCCACCAAGCTGACGGCAATCGGGGACAATGCAGCAGAGATCAAAGACAAACAGCGGTGACTATAATGAAGACGTGACTATTAAGAGACATGCCAGGCCACGATGTATGCAGTCAGAGACAGTTGAACAAATAGCAACAATGATGACAGACAATGGCCTGGCTGCTAGGCTGGCTGGATTAGTCGATTTCAAATGACTAAAGTTGAAAAGCTAAGTTTAAAAAAAAAAAGAGGAAAATATCGTCGCCCAAAGACAAACACTGAAATTGATTAAACTCTGCGATTAGCCGTGAAAAAAAAATGGGGGTGGGGGGGGAAGGAGAAGAAAAGAAATCCCTGCTAACAGGAGGATGGACAGATCGAAGCATATTGTATCGAAATGTTGGCTTCTGGGAAGTAATATCTTAGACAACTAGTCACAAACTGACAGCTAGTTGGCTTCTGTGACGTAACTTTGTTAAAAAATTGTAACTTAGCGACATCTAGTTGGCTTCTGTGAAGTAATATCTTAGACAACTTGTCCCATAGCGACATCTAGTTGGGTTCTATAAATTAATATCTTTAAAAAACTTGTCACATAGCAACATCCTGTTGGTTTCTATGAAGTAATTTTGTTAAAAAATTGTAACTTAGCGACATCTAGTTGGGTTCTGTGAAGTAATATCTTAGACAACTTGTGACATAGTGACACCTGCCTAGTTGGCTTGTGTGAAGTAACTTTGTTGAAAAATTGTCACCTAGCGATAATCTAGTTAGATCTACTATGAGCCTTATGATGTTGTATTCCCGTTACGTAGAGATATCTACACATTAAGGTAACTTTGTCTAGGTTATTGATCAATGTAAGAGTCCCGCGTTCAAATCCTAGCACCACCAACTTCAGCACTTACAACAACGTATCTGCCACCACCAACTTCAGCACTTACAAAAACGTATCTGCCACCTTCAGCACTTACAACAACGTGTCTGCCACCACCAACTTCAGCACTTACAACATCGTTCTATCACCACCAACTTCAGCAATTACAACACCGTCATGTCACCATCAACTTCAGCACTTACAACACCGTCCTATCACCATCAACTTCAGGACTTACAACATCGTCCTATCACCATCAACTTCAGCACTTACAACACCGTCCTATCACCATCAACTTCAGCACCTACGACAGCAGTCTAGCACCAACAACTTCAGCACTTACGACAGCGGTCTATCACCAACAACTTCAGCACTTACGAAAGCGTTCTATCACCAACAACTTCAGCACTTACGACAGCGTATCTGTTACCACCCTCACCTGGACACGTGTACCATTCTAACATGAACTCCATGTTAAATCTATTTTTTCTGGCATTCCGCGATGAGACAGTTTGGGCACAATGGATGGCTGGAGCGGTCATTTACTTAAAATCTGAGTCATCAATGAATTTCCTGGGTAGTTTTGAACATATTATCTTGGCAATGTTACTTTAACTAATTACTTCATTATATTGAGAGTGATCTAGTAAGGATCTGTTGTATAATGTTCCTGTTTGTGTCCATTACATTTAACTGGTGCATTCCATTTGCCAAAATGGGCTACCTAGCTCTAATGCCTGAAGAGTATAGCACTATGGTAGCTAATATATTGCATTGGTCTGTTGTTGTTTTTTTGTTGTTTTTTTTTGTTTTGTTTTTTGGGGGAGTTGGGAGTAAGTCATGCCATAAGGTCTGTGTGTCATTATCACAGAGGCCCAATTCTACACAGCAATGTATTATCATGAAATCATTCGCCAACAACAACACTCGCGAAATAGCATACAAAGGCAGTAGTGCAAAAATATATATATATATATATATAACAAATTAGAGATGTCTTATTTTTTTAAATTTGTATTTTAGAACTCTTTAACTCTGAAATTCATTCGCCGTAGACGTAACTTCTAGTGTGTATGTTCACGTGATAACGATTGATTTGTTTCTATGTTGTCCAGCCGGTCTTGGTAGCGACACCTGAGGTGGCCCTGGCCTGGTCATCACAGACAATCGGGCCGACAGCGTCGTCAACTGTAAACTACAATGTGTTGGGTACAACTGTTGGAAAGAAACGGCTGCCAACTTAGAGTTGATTTTGTCAAGGAGTTACTATTTACGGGAATTACAATTGATTACCCCGAATTTAATTATCAAGAGTTAGCCTCGTGGTCGGCATCGTATAGCTTTAGACTCGGGATCGGTATCGAAAATCCTTGCATTCGGAGTCGGTATCGAATATCCTTGCATTCGGAATCAGTGTTGAATATACTGAGACTCGGAGTCTGTATCGAATATACTTAGAGTCGGAGTAGGCATCGAATGTACTTTGACTCAGAGTAAGTATCGAATATACATTAGAGTCGGAGTAGGTATCGAACATACTTAGAATCATCGTCATAACAACAATCCCTTTAACAAATCTGTTTGAACATGGTTGGTAAATAGGGCCGTGAGTGAAAGATTGGCCCCTGCCTCAAGATTATCGTGAATAATCAGAGTTGCGAGTTTCTAGACACACACTTCCGCTGTGTTCACCAAACAAACATAAATAAATGTAAAAAAAAAATGTCTATGATTTGGTAGCGGCGGTGGGGGGGAGGGTGGGGCAAACCACAAAGTCTCAAGCCTTGACACAAGGAAATCTCACAAGTTTGACACGTGTCATGAGACAACACAGGTTTGTTTTCACTCAATCCACAAGATCGGAGAGACAATAAATTGGTTGAGTGTATAATGGATGGAGTCGACGTGGTGACACTATGATGGAACTGTGGACAGAGTCGACATGGTGACACGATAGTGGCACTGTTTACAGAGTGAACATGGTGACACGATACTGGCACTGTTTGTTGACAGAGTTGACATGGTGAAACGATAGTGGCACTGTTGACAGAGTTGACATGGTGACACGATAGTGGCACTGTTGACAGAGTTGACATGGTGACACGATAGTGGCACTGTTTGTTGATAGAGTTGACATGGTGACACGATAGTGGCACTGTTTGTTGACAGAGTTAACATGGTGACACGATAGTGGCACTGTTGACAGAGTTGACATGGTGACACGATAGTGGCACTGTTTGTTGACAGAGTTGACATGGTGACATGATACTGGCACAGTTGACAGAGTAGTCCATTCGGCGTCTCTAAAACATTTAACAAAACCAGAAAAAAAAGAGAAAAAAAAAACAACAAAAATAAAAAAAATAAAAAAAATAAAAATCTAATCGACTAAAAACACTTCATTTAAAAAAAACCGATCTCATTTTTAGACAATCTTTTATAATTTGAAGACATTTTAAAAGTTCATCATGTAAACAAATTTTCGGCATTTTTTTGTTTGTTTGTTTGTGTTGTATTTGTTTTTTAGAAATAAGACATACAAATCTAGGGATCTATACATATCAAAACAGTATCCTAATTTTACACTAGGTTACTAGGGATTTTATTTCACTGGCAAAGGTTTTAGCAGCTCATTAATTATTTCCAAATATATTTTATGTGTTATTAAATAGACTTTGTGTAGTTTATGTGGCTAAGGATTACTCAACAAAACCAACTTCCATACACTAAATTATGTCATTAAAGTAAATTGAAGTAGTTTTTTTCCCAAAGAAAACACAAAATTGATAATGAATTTAAACATTGACAAGTCATAGAAATTTTGGCGACCGCAGTGTCTAAAGAAGTAAAAACCAATATATTTTAACATAGTGTGTGTCATCTCTGAGCTCTGTGTTATAATTTACGTACCATATTCACATTACGTCATGTTCACATTGTTTACCCTCATCCTATGATTTTTTTTTCTTTTCTACCCACTGTGAAAGCGTAATAGATTTTAAAATATCAGTGTTCACTACGTCATCATAAGAACACACATTACTTTTCCTCCTGCTCTAGTCTAGCCTCGATATGACAAACTATGCCAACCATTTTTTTTTTTCCCTTCAAATATTTTACAATCAAATCACCGGGCTGGTATATTTGCAATCGCTATTTTAGCAGCTTGAGACATTAGCCAAATTGCTGCGTAGGTTGAGACTTCTAATTTTAAGCGCATCCCTCCTGGTGCGAGAGGGTATTAAAATAATGCATTATTTGCGTTTGTCTGCTGTGCGAAGGGAGATAATCGCCAGCAGAGTCACACGGGAGCGCAGTTAGGACAGTCAGGGGTTGCGGGACCTCTTCACGTTGCGGGTGCAGTTAGAAATAATTATGTATATGGACGTCTTTCCAGAGTATCTTTCGTACATTTAAAAAAAAAAAAAAAAGTATTTTCTGTGCTTTTTTGATAATCGGTTTAGTTCGATACTTTTAAACATAAATACGTTTNCTTCACGTTGCGGGGGCAGTTAGAAATAATTATGTATATGGACGTCTTTCCAGAGTATTTTTCGTACATTTAAAAAAAAAAAAAAAAAGTATTTTCTGAGCTTTCTTGATAATCGGTTTAGTTCGATACTTGTCAACATAAATACGTTTTAAGGACGTTTAATTCTAACATTTTCTTAGGGCGATACCGGGGTCATCGATTGACATATCGGCTTTGTAATATATAGCGATTGGTCTATGATGGTGACAGTGTTCGCAATCAAACAGAGCTTCACGCCAATACTGCGGTATGGTTTCACTTAGTTTTTTTTTTTCATGCTTGAAGCTTGGGTCTATGCAAGCTGTCTCATAAAATGTTACATTTGAAATGAAAAACTTGTACAAGTAATTTTTTTTATATGTTTAATTTAATTTTGAGAAATATTACATGTTTGAAGATTATGACGTGTAAACTTGTAACAAAATAAATAAGAAAAAAAAACAGATAGAAAAAAAAAGTATCTTTTTACATTTAACTGATATTAAAAATAATCACACACATATAATGTTGAAACAAACTAATTATTTATTCTCGTTCGGGAATGTATGTAAAAAGTTGTTTAAAAAATGCGTTTTAAAATGCTATCACAAATATACAGAAACTTAACAATAAATGTATTTATGAAAATTTCCTTAAAATAAGTTTTCAGTGGGTTGCAATAAGGTCCCCATGGGAAAAATATGGGTATACCAGCAAAGTTAATTAATTGCAGCCTCTACTTTAAATTTTTTTTGTAAAAAAAAAGTAATTGGAAGAAGATTGGTAAGGAAACGGCAAAGGCGACAGGGCAATATACTGTGAAGCATACATGGAAGGAGACAGGGAATTAGAATGGGAAGGAGACTGGGAAGGAGACAGGGAATTAGAATGGGAAGGAGACTGGGAAGGAGACAGGGAATTAGAATGGGAAGAAGACTGGGAAGAAGACAGGGAATTAGAATGGGGAGGAGACTGGGAAGAAGACAGGGAATTAGAATGGGAAGGAGACTGGGAAGGAGACTGGGAAGGAGACTGGGAAGAAGACTGGGAAGGAGACTGGGAAGGAGACAGGGAATTATAATGGGAAGGAGACTGGGAAGAAGACTGGGAAGGAGACTGGGAAGGAGACAGGGAATTATAATGGGAAGGAGACTGGGAAGGAAACTCGGAAGGAAACAGGGAAGGAGACTGGGAAGGAGAATGGGAAGGAGACTGGGAAGGAGAATGGGAAGGAGACTTGGAAGGAGACTGGGAAGGAGACTGGGAAGAAGACTGGGAAGGAGACTGGGAAGGAGACTGGGAAGAAGACTGGGAAGGAGACTGGGAAGGAGACTGGGAAGGAGACTGGGAAGGAGACAGGGAATTATAATGGGAAGGAGACTGGGAACTAAAATTTATTTATTTTAAACGATCACATCCAACAATGGATTATCAGAAACATTAAGAGGAGGTTTTGGGGGGGGGGGGGGGGGGTCCCTTTTTTTTTTTTTTTCATTTAGTTTAATAAAATTATGGCTTCTCACATTGTGTCTTCCGGCACCGGGTTGGGTATTGATGGGTTAATAAAGGAAGAACAGAAACTGCGATAAAACCTGTATCACAATGTACGGTAGCTTCATGTTTACAGAAACAATGGTTCATTGATTTGGCTGCACACATTAGATAACGAGATAAACCTTAGATTTTTAAAAATGTATAACTCAGATTCGTTGTTTTCTTTCAAAAATGTCGCCGGTATCTCAAGGTATCTAACAAGGGCTTCAATGTAAGGTGATCAAATGTTTAAATTTATCAGACCGAGTCTTGGAAGTAGACAAATAGTGTGTGCATATTTCTCAGTAGACCTACAGGAAAGTGATCATGGGAAGCTAAGTCGTGCGATAATTAAGAGACAAAAATAGGGAGTTACTTGAGCGAAATAGAGGAGCCGATGTTAAATGTCTATGTTTTTTTTTTCGGTTCTATATTGCATAGTTAGTTAAAGATATTTAAAGAACATTCTTTATTATAAGTAAATAAGAATCACATCTGCTTTAAAAAGACGAATTAAATTTTTTTAAAAATAATGCAGGCATTTCGCGTCACCCTGGCCGCCATAGTTGCTTTGAGTCATTGGTTAATTGAAGGTAGGGTTGTAGATGGCCTCTTGTTTATCCCCCTCTGTTCTGCTGTGTAGATCCAAGCCTGATGACGTCTGGGCCGCCCTTGACCTACTGAGATCAACTTGCAGGTCATCATCAAATCTCTGCAGATGTCTCTGTTTTCTGGTGAGTTATTAACAAGAACAACAAAAATGACGTCAACGCAACAAGAGGTCAAGGTTCATTAGCAGCTTCGTGTGTATAAAAGTTTCTTATATGTCACGTGCATCTCTCCCTCACTTTAAAGAAAATACAGGTCATGTCAACGCTACTACCCAAGTCAAGGCTACTACCCAAGTCAAAGCTACTACCCAAGTCAAGGCTGCTACCCAGGTCAAGGCTGCTACCCAACTCAAAGCTGCTACCCAAGTCAAGGCTGCTACACAGGTCAAGGCTGCTACCCAAGTCAAGGCTGTTACCCAATGCAAGGCTGCTAACCAAGTCAAGGCTCCTACCCTGGTCAAAGCTACTACCCAAGTCAAGGCTGCTACCCAAGTCAAGGCTGCTACCCAAGTCAAGGCTACTACCCAAGTCAAGGCTACTACCCAAGTCAAGGCTCCTACCCAGGTCAAAGCTACTACCCAAGTCAAGGCTGCTATCCAAGTCAAGGCTGCTACCCAAGTCAAGGCTACTACCCAAGTCAAGGCTGCTACCCAAGTCAAGGCTCCTACCCAGGTCAAATTGCTACCCAAGTCAAAGCTACTACCCAAGTCAAGGCTACTACCCAAGTCAAGGCTACTACCCAAGTCAAGGCTGCTACCCAGGTCAAAGCTACTACCCAAGTCAAGGCTGCTATCCAAGTCAAGGCTGCTACCCAAGTCAAGGCTACTACCCAAGTCAAGGCTGCTACCCAAGTCAAGGCTCCTACCCAGGTCAAAGCTACTACCCAAGTCAAGGCTACTACCGAAGTCAAGGCTACTACCCAAGTCAAGGCTACTACCCAAGTCAACGCTACGACCCTAGTCAAGGCTACTACTTAAGGCATGGTCATCTTAACATGCGAAGCACGAACAATAATAATAAAAATTAAACATGACACATTTTAATCACGCCACAAAAATAATGCCGTGAAGATGTTAGAAATTATTTTTTTTTGGATAATTCAATAGTTTGCACTCGAGTAGTTTAGGTCTTCCCTCATCACCGTACCTCATCATTACCCATTCTCAAAACCATACGCCAACTTTCACTCAACATCTTATCATCAACAATCTCTTCATATCTTACCATCACCCATCTCCCTTACCTTACCATCACCCATCTCCCTTACCTTACCATCACCCATCTCCCT
Organism: Lymnaea stagnalis; assembly: GCA_964033795.1. Lineage (NCBI taxonomy): Eukaryota > Metazoa > Mollusca > Gastropoda > Lymnaeidae > Lymnaea > Lymnaea stagnalis. Next base: position 921,638 of record CAXITT010000026.1, on the reverse strand, counting down.
TACCTTACCATCACCCATCTCCCTTACCTTGCCATCACCCATCTCCCTTACCTTACCATCACCCATCCCCTTACCTTACCATCACCCATCTCCCTTACCTTACCATCACCCATCTCCCTTACGTTACCATCACCCATCCCCTTACCTTACCATCACCCATCTCCCTTATCTTACCATCACCCATCCCCCATACCCTACCCTCATCAATGCCCCATAACTTTCAATTTGATCATGTACTAAGTCTTACAATTTCACAGAACACAAACCTTTCAATTTGACCATGTACTAAGTCTAACACCTTCACAGAACACAAACATTTCAATTTGATCATGTGCAGCGATAATGAATTTGTGTGCGATGTCTTCAATTAAAATCATATTTGTCACTTCCAAAAATGTTTCTATGAATCCTATGTGGTTGGGGGGGGGGGATGACCATGTTTTTTTTATAGTAAAAATGATATTGTTATTTATAGAAGGAATAGATTATCGTTCCATTCATTAATGTAAAAAGTGTTTCTCTTTATTACAAATAACAGAGAAAATTGAAACAAAACAAACAACCGAAATAAATAAAACAACGAAAACTACGTGTTCTAAACGTACTCTGTGCCAAGGGAAGCAATCCCCTATTAAATTTACAATACCGTAGATTGTCACTGTTAATGTTCTTTGTTTCTTAAATATCCAAATTATTAATGCTGGTCGATAATAATCACGTCTTGGTGATGTAAGCTCTTATATATTATATATTTAGCGTCTGGTGTGTCCTGCTTTCTTTTCACAACCTTTTCTACTCAACATGCTTTATATTTAAAAGACATAGTCAGAAAAAAAAAATATATATCTGTCCCGTAGCGAGCGTCAAGCGTGACGGTTGAACTCAGGTAAAAAGGTAGACCTCTTTGCTTGAAAGGGTGGGGGGGGGGCGACTATTTCAAATATTATGAAAAGGAAATAACCCATTAGAATTACCCCCTCACAAAAACTGACCCAGGGACAATAATCTCACATGGTAGCCAAAGTCCGTGATAAATCTAGGAAGGTGCATTTTGGTTTTAATTTTTAGCTTGTTGGGTTAGTGGGGGNGGATCAATTAACGGTATTCAGAATCTAGTTTTAAACCGGTTATTGGTTATTAAAATTTATTCTGACAGAGGCTGGCGAACATGGGGTAAATTATGCCAAATCAGGAAAACATAAAAATCATGGGGCTAATGTGCGCGAAATAGACATAGACAAACATCGGCGTCACTAGGGTGGGTTAACAATGCGGGGGGGGGGGGAGTGTGTTAAACTCTTATTATATATAGTTAATGTGGCATAGATCTTGGTGATTAAATATATAAGATATCGTCAACTTGACATAGGTATTCAGGCTCAGATCTGTTCTTCTTTTCTCTTCTTACCTCTTAAATCTCCGTTTGAGAAGGAAGATGGCGATGACCAGCACTGCCAGACACAGCACACCTGTGATGACGCCTAGCACAATGACCACCGTGTCGTTGGAGTCACTGGACGTGTCGCTGGCTGAGATGGGCTGAGCTGTGGCCAAACACCTGGGCTCTAGATACAAACAACGTCCAGAATGTTTGAATATGAAGTTTAAAAACTTTACTTTGCCGTTTTCGTAATAAGACCTTGTCTTTATTAAGAGACCTTGGCATCACAGTTAATTGCTTGTCACGTGACTCAAAGGGGGCTTCCATGTGTATATTTTAAATTTAAACAAAAAATGTAAACTGAAACCTATAATAAAGATGTTAACTTAGTCGTGGGTCTATTGTACCGGTGAATGGCGTACCACTGTACCTAGCGCCCCTACAGCTCACATCTTGGTATTCAATCATAAAAAAAAAAATTATACAGATGTTTGTTTTTCTGTGTTTCATATAAAAATGGCATGGCACCGTTTCCTTAATTGTCCCAACCCACCACATTAAAGCAGGATGCTGTAGATGAGATATGCAAGAATATCAATGTTTTTTTTAAATCAATCCTATTATCAATATTATGCACGTTATTACAAAGAGTTTTGATGGTATTGAAATCCTTCACCTGCAGACACCAAAGGAATGATCTTGGTGCCACACTCAACATTGAAGCGCAGCATACTTCGTTTAAACTCAGAGTGTTAATTGAAATGGAAAAATATTTAATAAAAGACGTATTTTAAAGGAAACTCAACGCATGTTTAGGGCTGGCTACCTGAAAGTCTGGTCCAGGAATCGGTTCTTTTATCTGGGTCACATCTGTAGCAACTGTCGTCTGCGAAAATCTCGTGTCGTGCATAGCACTGGCTGTCAATCACGCAAGTGTCGGCCTGTAGAGCAATCATACTAACAGGTTTTTAAGATTGTAACCCAGACACGTTACTTTTTATGGAAAAGAAATTATGACAGTGCTCCAATGGCAGGACCAGTGTGCCAGGGTCAGTGTGACAGGGGCAGTGTGTCATTGTGTCAGGGTCAGCATGTCAGCGTCAGTGTGCCAGGGTCAGTGTGTCATTTTGTCAGGGTCAGTGTGTCAGGGTCAGTGTGCAGGGCCAGTGTGTCAGGGCCAGTGTGTCAGGGTCAGTGTGTTAGGGCCAGTGTGTCATTGTGTCAGGGTCAGTGTGTCAGGGTCAGTGTGCAGGGTCAGTGTGTCAGGGCCAGTGTGTCAGGGCCAGTGTGTCAGAGACAGTTTATCAGACCCAGTGTGTCAGGGTCAATGTGTCAGCCAGTGAGCAAGGATCAGTGTCATGGTCAGTGTGTCAGGGCCAGTGCGCCAGGGTCAGTGTGAAAGGGTCATTTTGTCATTGTATCAGGGTCAGTGTGTCAGGGTCAGTGTGCAGGGCCAGTGTGTCAGGGCCAGTGTGTTAGGGCCAGTGTGTCATTGTGTTAGGGTCAGTGTGTCATGGTCAGTGTGCAGGGTCAGTGTGTCAGGGCCAGTGTGTCAGGGACAGTTTATCAGAGCCAGTGTGTCAGGGCCAGTGTTTCAGCCAGTGAGCAAGGATCAGGGGCATAGTCAGTGTGTCAGGGCCAGTGTGTCAGGGCCGGTGTGTCTTTGTGTTAGGGTCAGTGTGTCATGGTCAGTGTGCAGGGTCAGTGTGTCAGGGCCAGTGTGTCAGGGACAGTTTATCAGAGCCAGTGTGTCAGGGCCAGTGTTTCAGCCAGTGAGCAAGGATCAGTGTCATAGTCAGTGTGTCAGGGCCAGTGTGTCAGGGCCAGTGTGTCAGGACCAGTGTGTTAGGTCCAGTGTGTCAGGGACAATTTATCAGAGTCAGTGTATCTGAGGCAGTGTATCACAGGCAGTGTATCAGGGCCAGTGTGTCAGGGACAGTTTATCAGAGCCAGTGTGTCAGCCAGTGTGTCAGTGTATCAGAGGCAGTGTGTCTGGGCCAGTGTGGCAAGGCCAGTGGCAGGGCTACTGTGGCAGGGTCCATGTGGCAAGGCATGGATGAAATGGCTTTGGTTACAAAGTTTTCGTGGTAAGGTCTGTTGGAAGGCAAGAGTAGCATGCCTGGACATAGGAAGGTTGGTGCATGCCTGGACATAGGAAGGGTGGTGCATGCCTGGACATAGGAAGGGTGGTGCATGCCTGGACATAGGAAGGGTGGTGCATGCCTGGACATAGGAAGGGTGGTGCATGCCTGGACATAGGAAGGGTGGTGCATGGCTGGACATAGGAAGGGTGGTGCATGTCTGGAGATAGGAAGGGTGGTGCATGGCTGGACATAGGAAGGGTGGTGCATGGCTGGACATAGGAAGGGTGGTGCATGCCTGGACATTGGAAGGGTGGTGCATGCCTGGATATAAGAAGGGTGATGCATGCCTGGACATAAGAAGGGTGGTGCATGCATGGACGTAGGAAGGGTGGCGCATGCCTGGACATAGGAAGGGTGGTGTAGTGGGGGGGGGGTTGGGGGTTGGTCCGTCCCGTTAGGAACTATTTCTCTTTACATATTGAGGTGATGCATTTTCTGCCAAATTTTCTGCAGAATTGTGGCGGCAAAAAGCTTGGACAGTCCCTAGTGGCACTCATCCTAACTTCGTCACTCATCTCAGAGATTTAGGGGCAGAACTTTGGTGTCAAGGATTTGTTGGCAGAACATGGGTTGCCCAGGGGGTTGCGTAAATTTGCAGCTTTTTTTAAGGCTTAACTTTGTGGCGCAGAAAGGAGCCGAAGTCGAAGCCGAAGTCGTCACATTAATATCGGTTGTGCTAACTTCACTACTCCACAGCTCTGCCTTACCCCAGAGAGTAACGTTATTTAAAACCCTACGACTCACCATCCAGGTACAAGAGGCACTTTTTCCACCGTCGGCAAAGTAACACTGTTGACAGGATGATTTGTGGATAACGTGGAGATAACTCTCATTGCTCTGCGTCGTCTTGTCATTGCTGACCCGGATGATGGCACTTTGTCCCCTGACGTTGGGCTGCGTACATTCAACCTGGTACATACTGATGTAAGCAGCTGGTACGTTGACCATAACTCCGGTCTTTGTCACCGTCGCACCCACCTGGAAAATACATGTTTTTTTGTTGTTGTTGTTTTTTTAAATGTGACTCTATGTATTAAAATGACTGACAGACTAAGTTTGAATTAGTTGATAAATATGATTAATAGTAAAACTTATTTTTAAAATTCGACTTCTTTGCATGTTATGACTTTTAAAGATGAATCTTTGAGGGATGTTGAAAATGATAAAAAGTCATTTAAGAATCATTTAACGACTTTTTATTGTGATATATTTTAGGACACCAGAGCGCTGTGAGCATGCTAAAATAGCAAGGACACCATGGCGCTGTGAGCATGCTAAAATAGCAAGGACACAAGCGCTATTAAAGTAGACAATCATCAGCATCTTAAACCAGGAACTACACAAAAAACGTATCTTAAAAAACATATATTAAAAACATACATTTAAAAACGTATCTTAAAAACGTATCTTAAAAGCATATCTTAAAAAAAGTATCTTAAAAACGTATCTAAAAATATATCTTAAAACATATCCTAAAAACTTATCTTAAAAAGGTATCTTAAAAACGTATCTTAAAATATATCTTAAAAAAGTATCTTAAAAACGTATCTTAAAAAAGTGTCTTAAAAACGTTCCTTAAAAAATATATTTTGAAAACGTATCTTAAAAATATATCTTAAAAAACATTTCTTAAAAAAGTATCTTAACAACGTGTCTTAAAAACCTATCTTAAAAAAGTATCTTGAAAACGTATCTTAAAAAGGTATCTAAAAACGTATCTTAAAATATATCTTAAAAAAGTATCTTAAAAACGTATCTTAAAAAGGTATCTAAAAACGTATCTTAAAAAGGTATCTAAAAACGTATCTTAAAAAGGTATCTAAAAACGTATCTTAAAATATATCTTAAAAAAGTATCTTAAAAACGTATCTTAAAAAGGTATCTTAAAAACGTATCTTAAAAAGGTATCTAAAAACGTATCTTAAAATATATCTTAAAAAAGTATCTTAAAAACGTATCTTAAAATGTGTCTTAAAAACGTATCTTAAAATATATCTTACAAAAAGTATCTTAAAAAGGTATCTAAAAAAGTATCTTAAAAAACATATTTTGAAAACGTATCTTAAAACTATATCTTAAAAACGTATCTTAAAAACCTAACTTAAAAACCTATCGCTAATAATTCAAGCATGATACATTTTTTTAATAAAACTATTTGAGAGATGTTAATTGACATAAAATTATCGTAGCGTGTTCATGCCTCAATGAACATGAAAGTTATGACAACGTACCGTGACACATTAGAAGTGACAAGTTATTGCAACGTAAAGTGACATATTCAACTGGACAAGCTATGACAACGTACCGTGACACATTAGAAGTGACAAGTTATTGCAACGTAAAGTGACATATTCAACTGGACAAGCTATGACAACGTACCGTGACACATTAGAAGTGACAAGTTATAGCAACGTAAAGTGACATATTCAACTGGACAAGATATGACAACGTACCGTGACACATTAGAAGTGACAAGTTATAGCAACGTAAAGTGACATATTCAACTGGACAAGATATGACAACGTACCGTGACACATTAGAAGTGACAAGTTATTGCAACGTAAAGTGACATATTCAACTGGACAAGATATGACAACGTACCGTTACACATTAGAAGTGACAAGTTATTGCAACGTAAAGTGACATATTCATGTGGACAAGATATGACAACGTACCGTGACACATTCAAATTGACAAGTTATTGCTACGTAAAGTGACATATTCAACTGGACAAGATATGACAACGTACCGTGACATGTTGAAAGTGATAAGTCATGACAACTTACCGTGACATATTCAAAGTGACAAGTCATGACAACTTACCGTGACATATTCAAAGTGACAGGTTAAATCCGGGGAAGCGTGGAAGTTGAGGCCCACGATTGTAACCGAGGAACACGACGAGCTGAGGATGTCGCAGGCCAAGTATGCAGTGGCAATGACCGGTAGGGCGTTGGGCTCCACAGTACAGACTTCTCCGGTGTAGCCGTTCTTGCATACACAATCAGCTGAACGCAGAGACACGGGGTGGATGAAAATATCTTACACATTCATGTCTAATGTTTACTAATTAAAATGATATAAAAGTCATACCTAGAACACAGCGGTCAAACAAGAGATGACGAGTACTTACCGTTGACACAGTCACCGTTAGCCCCACAGTCTTTAGTGCACAAGTTAGTTCGCAGCTCGGCAGACAATGCCGGTTCGCCGCCTTGAGCTTCGGGAGATTCCCAGGCACTTGCGTTTTGCCTGGCTGTGCTCAAACATTCCTGGGTGATGTCACTCAGGTGAGACAGGGCCCACTCAGGGTCACCGGTAATCTAGGATTTAATGACAGTTTTGGGTCACGTTAAGATCTTACTTGTAGACAATGACAAAAAACGGAGTTGACAGGGAGGGTGACCTGGATTAGCTGAGAGTAATGAATTTCACAGCAACGGCAACATTCCTTTCATCATATGTCAAGAATTAATAAGGGATGAAATGCGACAAGAAATCTTCAGCGTAAGTCACAGAAGAAAAAAAAACAACAGAAAGAATTAAAGTAAACTATTGTTTTAAATTTACATACAGTTCTTTCAAAATGAACAAAGTTTTCTATCGCGGGAAATTATCAACTTAACTGAAAGATGAGAACTTGTGGCAGATACCATAAGTTAAAGCAGATACAGTGTCTTGATAACCACACAAGAACTGAGTTCAGATTTGACGAAGAATGAAGAAACAAGAGAAAAATATATGGAATTAACAAAGTGTTTAGTTCCTCATATAAATGAAATCAAGGGACAAGCACGAGACGACACGTGACATATAATGATAGGTCAAGGTGTGTGACATGAACAACGTTTGTGTGCTGTGAATGGAGATGTGTTACATGAACAACGTTTCTGTGTTGTGAGTGAAGTCCTGTCACTAATTTTTGAGTCAGTGAATTTGTTGGTCTTGAAAATGATCTTCGAAAGTAAATTTTCTAATTCAGTGTGTGGACCAGTAAAACATTACAAACTATGGACTTAAATCTTAAGCCAATGTGGTGAGGAGTGACCGGTCACCAACCAAGACAGGCTGACTGAAGCCACCATGGAATTATACCCCTGTTACCATGGTCTCATACATGCAAGTGTTACCATGGAATTATATAAAGTAACTAAATCTTATTGCACTGTTACCATAGTTTGATATCACGTTTGATTCCATCGACTATTACTCACGTTGAGATCGTCGGTGCAGCTCTTGATGCTCTCACTGACACTAACATTGCTGAGGTGCTCTATACAAGCCATTGTAGCACTGCTGTTCTGAAGGGCAATGTTACAGAACTCTCTCGCTTCAGACTCCGTAAAGCTCCTGGAACCGCTGGCCACAAGCGGCGCCTGTGTAAGGGACGAAATCATTGGACATGTGAATATCATAAATACAAAACAAAGAAAAATAAGTGTTGCAAAGCAATCACTATTTTCTTGTGTAGGAATAAAACTGATTTCGTGAAAAGTAATTAAAAAAAATGCTAATCGGTGCGTCCTCTGTTCAAATAATTTGTTGGACTCACCTGTTCGCTTTCCACTGCTCGTCGAAACCTAGCTTGCTGCTGGCCAAACATTGGTGTTTTAGCAAGTCTAACGAGGGAGGCAGTCACATCGGCAGCTAAGGTAGAAACAATGAATGCATCAACACAATGTAAACATGGATTAATAATAATTTTAATTGCTTGGGGAGTGGGGGGGGGAATAAATTAAATTCCCTTTTAGTTTAAATAAACTCGTATTTCCTCATGTTGTTTACAGCTTAAAATGGTCACATAATGGCAGGTAACGCGCCCAGCCCTTCATATTCGTTATCATATGAATTTACACTTTGTTATGTAATGAGTATTAACAGTGTTTCAATAAATAAAATATAAGTGGATCAGGCTAAAGATATCACTAACAGTTGCACAGTCAGACTGTACCAGCACCAGAAACTCCCAGACAAAGGGAGACGTAGAAACTCTAAGACAAAGCCAGACTCAGAAACTGACAGATTAAAATCCCAGAAAGTGCTTTTAAGCGAATCATTTTTACAATAATAATAAATTATAATGGGTTCGATAAGCTCTACTGACGATTGCGACTTTCGGCACTGCATTTGAAGACATCAAGCCCAGCTTCACACACGGCTTGTTGGCCAGCTATACAGCTGCAGTACTGCGGCACACTGTAGGAAGCATTGGCTTGAACTCCGTTGAAAATCGTGGCGGTGCGACTGGAATAGCCATATAAGTAAATACAGTTATGATTTGTGCTCTTAAGTGGTTTGAGAGCCGACGTAGATGTAATACACAGGCTCTTGGTTGAAAGATGCGGCATTGACCAGTGAGACAGTCATCAAGATTAAATTGCTTCCTACTAAATTACAAGACAATATAACTCTCTGTGGAGTCGTAGTTGAAAAATTATTTTAATTTTATAAGTCATTACATAAGAAAATGACGTTAAAATCTTTATTTAGAATACAGTTTGATCTGGCCACAGACACATGTCACAAAGCCATAAACAATTCAGACGAACACACCGGCACTTGAGAGATGTACACAAACACATGTACACAGACACGGGTACACAGACACATTTACACAGACACGTGTACACAGGCACATGTATACAGACACATGTACAAAAACAAATGTACACAGCTACATGTACACAGACACATGTACACAGACACGTGTACACAAACACATGCACACAGACACATGCACACAGACACATAGACTTACAGCCATCTTCTGCTGAACGTATCAGCCACGACTCCTTGCAGGTCATTGTTTGGATTGCCATCAAAGTTACCACAGAGACCTGGAAAATGGAAGCATAAATTTAATAACCCCTAATGACAAAGTTTTTCTCTTGAATCCTTTAGAAAATGTAACATCGTGCATTGGGGATTGGGGATTGGGGCTGACAATTTGACAAGTAACGCACTTTATGAGAACCCCAAATAGTGGTCATTCCCCCCTTAAGACTCACAACTGCACAAGTTTTTCACACGCCTTAAACTATTTTGACATTCTAATGCCCGACGCTCCTTTACACCCCAGATTTATTTCACCAACTATTTCAGAAAAACAAATGAAAATATTACTAACTAAACGACCTTGCTTTATTTTTTCTTAAATAATCTCATTAAGCAAAAACCAAATGTCGCAATTATATGTCGTAACCAAAAGTCTGAACCAAATGTCCTACCCAAAAGTCTTAACGAAATGTCTGAACGAAATGTCTGAACGAAATGCCTTAACCAAATGTCTTAACCAAATGTCCAAACCAAATATCCTACCAAATGTCGTACCCAAATGTCTTAACCAAATTTCTTCACCCAATATCTTAACTAACAAAATGTTTTAACCAAATGTGTTAACCAAATGTCGTACTAATGTCCGAACGAAATGTCTGAACGAAATGTCTGAACTAAATGTCTTAACCAAATGTTTTATCCAAATGTCTTAACCAAATGTCTTAACCAAATGTGTACTCAAATGTCTGAACGAAATGTCCTAACCAAATGTCTTAACCAAAGTCTTAACCAAATGTCGTACTCAAATGTCTTAACCAAATGTCTTAACCAAATGTTATAACCAAATGTCATAATCTAATGTCCTAAGCAAATGCCGTAGCCAAATGTCTTAACCAAATATCATAACCAAAATGTCGCAACCTCGTTTGTAAGACATAAATGTTGTGTTTCCTCGTTCAATAAATCAATAGAATCAACCTCCCTCCCTCCCCCCTCCCCCCCCCACACACAAACTTTCTAAGTCGCCTCGTTCTCCTCAATCACCTTCTGATCTTGACAAATCTGTAGCTGAACCAGTCACGTGAATGTCCATAAAAGGTTTTTTCGCTGCTGAAACGGTCACTTTGGTTCCGGTAGGCAAGTAAACCTGAGAAGAAAAGATACGGTTTATTAAATAATACTTTTACTAAAAATTCCAAATGTTAGTGACACTGTTTATGGCAATTTCAAAGTTTACAACGACCGACAAAAAATTGGTGGTAAGAGGAGGGGGGAGTCTAATAGAGAGCGTCATATAAATACAACTGGGATTCATTAATAATGTAAAGAGAATGGAGAAAGTCCGTATTCAGAAGGATCTCGTGTATTCAGGGACCAGCTTTGGAAAGGCACAGTGGACGGCTGCTACTGCGCCATTAAGACTTCTGTCAAAGAAACAGGGGGGAAGCTAACATAGAATTGATGAATGGGAACGGATAGCTGATCACCGTTCTGGCTGGCTGAATATGGAAATCCAACATGCGCGAGGATGCTCAATGAAGCCCTTGTGAGAACACGAGCTATAGGGAATGTCAAAGAAGGCCAGCAGTCAGGGTTCTCCTACGAAAACTGAAGCTGGGACTGACACTCCGGGATCGGCCTCATTAGCCGCTCTAGAAACGGAGCATAGACGGGCGCAGCACCAACCTCTCACACAGATGGAGGGCATGAAATAAATAATTTTTTCAGGATTACAGAACGAACAAAAAGTCCACGACCGATGTACTGACAGAAATGACCACCGGACCGTTCTCGAATCCTCTTCTCTGTACTATGTTTCATTCGTGATTTATTTGAACTGACCTCGTATTTCTGTCCGGACCCAATGCGTTTGATCCTGGTCCCAGGTGTAAACTCTCCGTTCTTGTAGATCTCAACGTTAATGACGCTGCTACCCACGTGATTAAAAGGTGGCAGATTCTGACGTGCGTCACAGGTGCTAGGAAATGGAATACAATTTTTTTTTTTGGTTTTTAAATTGAGATTTAAAAAATAAAAAAAAAACACATTTAGTATAAAAAGAACTATGCGTTGAGAGGAATTTTTTTTTTTACTTATGTGTTTGTGTTGATGTTATGTTATAAGAAAATGGGTCACGGAGACAAAATGAATTTGAAGTCTGTAAGGCATTGGTGAATACAGTCTTCACAGACTTAACATTTTTTTTTTTTAGAGGAATCATGTACGTGGAAGCTTGAACTATAGAGACAGGAGAGAAAAAGAAGAACATGTCTGCTAAGATCCTTCCTCAGTCTGTAAGAAGGTTCCATGTTTAACTCAAACAAATCTTCCGACACTCTCAGAATTAAAATTAATAAAACGCCAGCCGTGTCCTATTTTTGCTTTAGGCGCCTTGCAGTACACGAGACGTTCTGTTTTAGAGCAACTTACTTGAAAACGATGACGTCATCGCCAACCCGAACCGACGCCCCACAGTTACACGTCACGCGGGTGTTCAAGGCCGAGCAGTGGCGGTAGAGTGAGCGCACCTGGTCAGTGGTGGTCAGAAATTGGTTTGGTTTTAAAAAAGAAATAATTGAGAAAATAAATTGAAAAAAAAAATCAAAGCTTAATTTGGCTTTTACATTAATTGTTAAATTCAAGCGTAAATTAAACATGTGTGACGGATGCGATGAGAGAAATAAACATAAACAAGTTAAAAGTTTCCGATCAATATTTTTTTCTAAAGTTTAAATAAATTAACAAAACAACGCTGAAGAAGATGGGTTCTATTCCTTCACAATAATTATCAATCCCAGACACCCGCTTGATTTAACACCATTTTCCACCAAGTCCCATCGCAGCCAGGACGCCCAGTAACATACAAGATAAGTGCGGGGACAGATTGAGTTGATTACCTCATACGGCAAAGTTGAATGTCTGTACATGACAAATTCTCCGGCGATCATATTGTTATACCGACTAGATGTGGGGAAAACATTTGAAAAAAGTATGAGAGCTTGTTAAGGTAATGACCTAGCAATTGAAATAGATGCATGTAAAGCAATCTTTGCTATTTCAATCATATAAGAAAATAACAAATGCAATCACCAAACAGTCGCGACAATCTTTCTTTCTGTCTCAGCCAAAATTAAGCCAAAATTTCTTGATCTTCTTTCACCCCCACATTCCCACACCCTCACAAAGCATCATTTTCCTAGTACCCCCCCTAAAAAAACAAAAACAAAACAACAACAACAAAAAAACCAAACCAGCTAACTAAAAAGATACCTCCCCCATCCCCTTTTTTTTCCAAAATAAAAAAATATGATAATAATAATTTAAAAAAAAAAATTAAACGGAAAGAATCAGCAGTTGCCAGGGTAGGTACTAGAGTTTTTGGGGTCGGGTCGACTCCATTATCTCACTTACAGCTTGTCAAAGGTTGTCATATGAGGATCGTTGACAGAGGAGCACGTGCACGGCCTGTCGTTGTTGACAGCTGTCACGGAAATGCTGTTACAGAAGACGGTCTCTGTTTCCCCGGTCGCCTACAAATATGTGGAACAGTTATAAAAACATTTGTATTTTGAATAAAAAAAATGGCTGACTTACAGATTTAAGCGGTAGACCACGATCATATTAAAATCAAGGGTATTCACCTCTATAAATAGAGATTTAATTTTAAAAAATTGTGTAAATAGTTTATTTCCTCTTCAATACAATAAGTCTAGCTAAAAGTTGGCCTGAAATCTAATAAAGTTTAGCATTAAATTTATTAACATTTTAAAAAGAATTTTAACGAGATATCCATTTTATTGATCTATTTAAATGCATTTTTTCTATGGGTCTATCTTTCATAAAACTTAAATTAAATTTGTTCAAATTGATGACAGGCGCATCAAAGCACATCAATTGACGACAGGCGCACCAAAGCACATCAATTGACGACAGGCGCACCAAAGCACATCAATTGACGACAGGCGCACCAAAGCACTTCAATGGACGACAGGCGCACCAAAGCACATCAATTGACGACAGGCGCACCAAAGCACATCAATTGACGACAGGCGCACCAAAGCACATCAATTGACGACAGGCGCACCAAAGCACATCAATTGACGACAGGCGCACCAAAGCACATCAATTGACGACAGGCGCACCAAAGCACATCAATTGACGACAGGCGCACCAAAGCACATCAATTGACGACAGGCGCACCAAAGCACATCAATTGACGACAGGCGCATCAGAGCACATCAATGGATGACAGGCGCATCAGAGCACATCAATTGACGACAGGCGCACCAAAGCACATCTGAAGTTTGTTGTTTTCAAGACACTGAAGGTGGTGGCATTATTTGATGTCTGGACTTTCAGAGGTTTTGTGGTAGAGGTCTTTGACTTAAAAATGTGACCATTTTGGAAAAGTTGATGTAGTGAAAAAGCGTATTCCACTTGGAGACCAAGTCCCTGTTATTCCATTGAGAGACCAAGTCCCTGTTATTCCATTGAGAGACCAAGTCCCTGTTATTCCATTGAGAGACCAAGTCCCTGTTATTCCATTGAGAGACCAAGTCCCTGTTATTCCATTGAGAGACCAAGTCCCTGTTATTCCATTGAGAGACCAAGTCCCTGTTATTCCATTGAGAGACCAAGTCCCTGTTATTCCATTGAGAGACCAAGTCCCTGTTATTCCATTGAGAGACCAAGTCCCTGTTATTCCATTGAGAGACCAAGTCCCTGTTATTCCATTGAGAGACCAAGTCCCTGTTATTCCATTGAGAGACCAAGTCCCTGTTATTCCATTGAGAGACCAAGTCCCTGTTATTCCATTGAGAGACCAAGTCCCTGTTATTCCATTGAGAGACCAAGTCCCTGTTATTCCATTGAGAGACCAAGTCCCTGTTATTCCATTGAGAGACCAAGTCCCTGTTATTCCATTGAGAGACCAAGTCCCTGTTATTCCATTGAGAGACCAAGTCCCTGTTATTCCATTGAGAGACCAAGTCCCTGTTATTCCATTGAGAGACCAAGTCCCTGTTATTCCATTGAGAGACCAAGTCCCTGTTATTCCATTGAGAGACCAAGTCCCTGTTATTCCATTGAGAGACCAAGTCCCTGTTATTCCATTGAGAGACCAAGTCCCTGTTATTCCATTGAGAGACCAAGTCCCTGTTATTCCATTGAGAGACCAAGTCCCTGTTATTCCATTGAGAGACCAAGTCCCTGTTATTCCATTGAGAGACCAAGTCCCTGTTATTCCATTGAGAGACCAAGTCCCTGTTATTCCATTGAGAGACCAAGTCCTTGTTGTTCCATTTGGACGTCAAGTCTTTGTTATTCCATTTGGAGACCAAGTCCTTGTTATTCCATTTTGAGACCAAGTCCCTCTTATTCTATTTTGAAACCAAGTCCTTGTTATTCCATTTTGAGACCAAGTTCTTGTTATTCCATTTGGAGACCAAGTCCTTGTCATTCCATTAGGAGACCAAGTCCTTGTCATTCCATTAGGAGACCAAGTCCTTGTTATTCCATTTGGAGACCAAGTTCTTGTTATTCCATTTGGAGACCAAGTCCTTGTCATTCCATTAGGAGACCAAGTCCTTGTCATTCCATTATCAGACCAAATCCGTGTCATTCCATTTGAACACCAAACACCACACGTTGACATTGTACCCAAAAATCATTTCAACCTATAAAACGAAAATACAAGTGACGAGTGACACACCAACAATCATCTGCTGACCTGGCCTACTATCCTAACTGTGATGTCAATGACTCTTGTCCTGTCCCCGTCATTGATCCCATCAATAGTGGCTTTGATTGGGATGGTGACGCCGAGTAGCCAGTTGCTGTTGGTGATGACCACTCCACAACGCTGGTCACTGCCGTCACCCACGATGCCGGCACCTATAACGGTCTGAGGGATGTACTCCGTGTTGGAACACCTGAACAAAGATGCCATTATCATAACACATAATTAAGGAACATGTTGAGAGCGGTATCATAAAAAGATGGGGACCGGGGTCAGGAGCGAAAAATATTCGGCGAAGAAGAGACATTGTAAAGGTTCAGGCCATGCGTAGTTCATTGAAACACACTTCTTTCGATGCATGCTTTAAATTGGATTAAACATCTCGGCCATGTTTGATTGCTTTGGGTTTGCCCAAACCCATCAACATGCGTGAATAGATGTTAGCCGTGAAGTCCCCATGGTATCATAGTTATGGACAAGTGTTATCTCGTCCATGATTGACTCAATCCGCAAAATTTAGACTAGATATTTCCCACACATCAATGGTTTAGAATATCTCAAATATTCGTATTATTTAACAAAAATGAAACGCAGAAAAGATTACCTTTAGCTTTTTAAAGGGATAGTTTAAAATTTAAACCTTAAATAATTTATTTAATGGACTGTTACCAAACCGAGTCAGAGCTTCAATTGAAAAAAAGCAACAACAACAACAAAAATACGAAAAACAACAACCTAATCGGAATTAATTCAAAGCCAAAAAAATATTCAAATTGTTTTATCCTGAGCTTTGGTCTCAATCAACAAAAAAATCAGTATCACTTTCATACATTTAGAGAAACAAAATTTATATACATATTTTTTTTAATGGCAAGAATGGGCGTTCGAATTCTATTCAATCTGTGGAGTCGAGCCTAATCAAATTCTTATGAAAATGTTCTTTCGGTCATTCAGATCAATGATAAACACAGTTTATAAATAATTATTTAAACTTTTTGACTTCATTTCATTGTAAATTTCCTCATTCGTGGAATTGTCATTATTTAAGTATACGTACGTTGAATTTGTTAACTCTAGAACCAGACAGTGTTTGCCTACCTGAGCTCAATGGTTCTAAAATTAACGTTTGCCTTCCTGAGCTCACTGTTCGTAAAGTGACTGCCTCTACCTGAGCTCACTGTTTTGTAAAGTGAATGTTTACCTACCTGAGCTCATTGTTTGTTGAGCGTATCTCCGTGATGACCTCAACGCGACAGTTGCTGTTGTCCCCTGGTTTACACAACAAAGCTGGTGGTACGGACACATTCAGATGTAACACGTAAAGTCCTTGACCCTCCACCAGACGAATTGGGGTGTTTGGTGGACACTGGTGATAGAATGACCATAAGTAGTTGAGAAGAGGAGCTAATTTTAATAGCGCTTCTGAGGATCACACCGAACAGTCATTTTATCATAATAACATTAACTTTTGACGGCATAAACCCTTTGACTGAACATTTGAAATGACAAAACTCGAGGGAACAATTTAATACTTCACATTCATTACAGGAACATTTATGTTAAACGATAACATAATAATATAACTAAAATTGCTTCACAAGTTGAAAAGAAAGATATGAGGCGTAAATTTATGAAAGGACAAATTACGAGAAATTTGAAATTTAAAAAAAAATTAAAATCAAATATTTGAAGAAGCTAACATCATTACAAATTTGTCATAGTACGAATTGGGCGAAAAAACAACACAAACTTGAAATGGTGTTATGGTTTTTTGGACATAACGTAACTCCACATTCGAGAACACTCAACAGTTTTGTCCTCAACCCATCATTTTTTATATCCTTAATATTCACTTCGCTGGCCTTCGTACGTTTGGGACAAAATATTCGAACGGCTATTTGACCCACTTGCCGTCATGCTTTGGAATTGAAACTCGGTACATATACTCATTGGCGATGACAACAAATTCTATCTAATGTTCACCCACACCTCAGTTTTTCCAGTTTTTCCCCCCCAAGTTAAAGATGAATGATATTTATGAAATTACATAAACGCCTCATAATGTATGATATACCACGCACAATGACATACAAGTAAATAAAAATGCATATAAAGTATTATAACGAAAAACGTCATTTTTAAGGGTTGTTAAATTATACATTATTTTGGCTCTCTCCATTTTCGTTTTTCTATATAAAGACAATTTTAATGAACTTGCGTTAAATTACCGTAATGTGTGGTCTGATAACGTTGCTGTCAGTCTTAGAGCACCAGGTGACAAATGTGTTTTGATATCCGACTTCAGCTGAACAAGTAACCTGCAAACAGAAAATAATTATAAACATATTTAAATTTTAAGATATAACAAATAAATAATGCAAATCAAAAGTGACCACCTGCAAGCTCCACTAAAAACGTCTTGCATAAACTGGTTGTCTTGCACAAGCTTGCTGACCAGTTAATTATTTCTAATGCAATTCTATAACGTGAAAAATAATTGATAACGCTCTCCGAAAATCTTACTCCCGGGTAAATGTTTTTACTCCAGCTTGTTCTTAATAAATAGCAATATAATAAACAGGTTCAGCGTAAACGAAATCAGCAATCAGCATACACGAACAACGCAGGTCAGTGGTATGGCAAGAAGATAAGTCCACAAGGATACTTCCCAATTCAGAACTGGGATTATTAAGGATAATACTGCCAAGATAACACGCATCATAATATACTTCACTAACAACTTACTGTTTTGTTCAAGAGACTTTGTTGAGCGAGACTTGCTAGGATTGAAACACTCGTGGTAGGGGACGTGACCACTGCGCTTTGGAAGCTGACACCATTGACATACCACGTGAATCTGATGGTCAGACCTGCCGCTGGGACGCTCGAGACGGAACAGGTCAGCTGACCACGACCAGTTGTGTCGACAGATGTGGTCAGGGACACGGTGAACGTCCATTCCGGGCAAGGTGGTCTAGTTGATGGGGACTGAGTTGTAGTAGTAGTAGTTGTTGTTGGTGGTGGTGTTGTTGGTGGTGGTGTTGTTGGTGGTGGTGTTGTTGGTGGTGGTGTTGTTGGTGGTGGTGGTGTTGTTGGTGGTGGTGTTGTTGGTGGTGGTGTTGTTGGTGGTGGTGGTGTTGTTGGTGGTGGTGTTGTTGGTGGTGGTGTTGTTGGTGGTGGTGTTGTTGTAGATGTAGTTGTAGTGGGAGAAGAAGGTTGGGGTGTAGTTTCAGGGGCTGTAGTAGTTGGTTGGGGTTCTTTGGTTGTTGGTTTTGGTCCCTCAGTTGTTGATTGTGGTCTTTCAGTACTTGGTAGTGGTCTTTCAGTTGTTGATTGTGGTCTTTCAGTTGTTGGCTGTGGTCTTTCAGTTGTTGGTAGTGGTCTTTCAGTTGTTGATTGTGGTCTTTCAGTTGTTGGCTGTGGTCTTTCAGTTGTTGGTAGTGGTCTTTCAGTTGTTGATTGTGGTCTTTCAGTTGTTGGTTGTGGTCTTTCAGTTGTTGGTTGTGGTCTTTCAGTTGTTGGTTGTGGTCTTTCAGTTGTTGGTTGTGGTCTCTCAGTTGTTGGTTTTGGTCTTTCAGTTGTTGGTTGTGGTCTTTCAGTTGTTGGTTTTGGTCCCTCAGTTGTTGATTGTGGTCTCTCAGTTGTTGCTTGTGGTCTCTCGGTTGTTGGTTTTGGTCCCTCGGTTGTTGATTGTGGTCTTTCAGTTGTTGGTTGTGGTCTCTCAGTTGTTGGTTTTGGTCCCTCGGTTGTTGATTGTGGTCTCTCAGTTGTTGCTTGTGGTCTCTCGGTTGTTGGTTTTGGTCCCTCGGTTGTTGATTGTGGTCTCTCAGTTGTTGCTTGTGGTCTCTCAGTTGTTGGTTTTGGTCCCTCGGTTGTTGATTGTGGTCTCTCAGTTGTTGCTTGTGGTCTCTCGGTTGTTGGTTTTGGTCCCTCGGTTGTTGATTGTGGTCTCTCAGTTGTTGCTTGTGGTCTCTCAGTTGTTGGTTTTGGTCCCTCGGTTGTTGATTGTGGTCTCTCAGTTGTTGCTTGTGGTCTCTCGGTTGTTGGTTGTGGTCTTTCAGTTGTTGGTTGTGGTTTTTGGGTTGTTGGTTGTGGTTCATCGGTAGCTGGCTTTATTTCGGTAGATGGTTGTGGTCTGTCAGTAGATGGTTGTGGTCTGTCAGTTGTTCCCTGTGGATTATCTGTGGTAATGGCAGGAGGTTGTGTCGAGGGTTTAATTGAGGACTTGGGTGGCTCGCTAGTGTCTAGTACAATGTCTGTTGGATAATAGTCTGTGAATCCTGAACAATAATCTGTAAATAAATTTACATATGCAAAATTATTCTTCTACGTAATAAGTTTTTAAGTAATAATAAATTATAAGGCAAAATGCTATAAATATATTTATTGTTCATTTAATATTAAAGTGCGGCAACAGTGGGGGCCCATTGTATTAGGTACCCTTTTAGTTATGAAGAATAAAAATCTTTAAGATAAATAATGAAGTAAAAAAATAAAAAAAATTACTTTAAAATTGGTTAAAAATGTCATAGATATAGTCTCTTAAATTTCTGGAAAATTCTAGCCTGATCTTGAATACAAATTTTAAAAGGTGTAGAATTTTTTTCCGATTGCAATTCAAGGAAACCACAGTTAAATTGGCTAGTTTTATTCATACACCTTATCAAAATTTAAAAAAAAACGAATTTTGGAACCTGGGCCCCAAAGAGAATATTTTATAAATTCGAAACCCCCTAGTATTATATTCTGGATAATGATGGGTGTGTGTGCCAAGGTTACCCAAGAATCAACGATTCATGAAGAAACATATGCAGAACCAACAACCAACATATTTACTACCCAATATACTCGCTGTAACACTGGAACGCATTAGGAAAAAATTATCATCTCAAGCCTTTTAGCTTACATCGAAATTATGGGCAATCTGAAAACACGTCGCTTAAGGAATACAAGATTTGGATCATAATAAGCATAATAAGGGCATTTACGTAATTATTTTAATTTGAACGGGAGGCCTCTAAAATAATCTAGTAACTTTATGGAACTTAATATAAGAACATTTCAGTGATGTCAAGAAAACCTCAAGGACAATACAAAAATCAATAGAACTTAACCTTTTGCATACCGCTATATATCATCGTGGCAAATTGTATAACTTTGTGTAAAATTTTACAAAATGAATTGTATACTCTCCTTAAAACATATAAAAAAAATGAATCCTCAAATAATCATTTTTCGGAAATGAAAGAAAATCTACAACAAAATGACAAAACTTTTAACCATATTTCCAATGAAATTTAAAGAAAGGCCCCAGTGAGTATTCCATTCTACAAGAGGCCCTTTACGTATGCATGCCTTGAAAGGTGCCCTATCAGAAATCAGTCAAATAAGTAATCGAGGGAAAATTTCATTGTCGTCCGACTAACTAACTTACTTAAGAAAATCAGCGAACACCAAGCCGAGGCTCATATGGTCCTCCTCATCGCACCACCCCGCCAACCAAATCGGCCGTCAACCACTGCCCCAGTGGTCTTTATTCCGATCTGGCCGCGAAGCGGCACGCCAGGGACGCTCCGCCCCTAAGACCGCCACACCCGACCTCCACTCGATTGGCCGCTGAGTGTGGCAGCCCCAGAGAAGAAACACCTGGCCAGCCGGGCAGCTGCTCACGCATATATTTATTTATTTAGGCATTTTTATACAGCGCTTACCATAAAGCTCTAAGCGCTTTACAATTATTAAAACATGTAAACTAAGTAAAATAAAATGAGACACTAGGATAGTAACTACTATACAATAGAAACAATTAAAATGACTATAAAACGAGGACACTTTGACACGTTTTGGCTCATACTTCAGGATCAACCCGAAACAGAAAATGAGGCAGGGCAAGGAGGGGCCATCACAGGTCATAGGCGGACCTAAACAGATGAGTTTTAAGGGACTTTTTGAAAATGGACGAGGTTTCACAATGACGGATATGGAAGGGGAGCTGGTTCCAGAACGTGGGCCCATGGAAGCAGAAGGAGCGTTCACCGATGGTCTTAGTTTTAGTTCTTGGGATTGAGAGGGTTCTACTGTCAATGGAAGAACGTAGTTGTCTTGTGGGGATGTAAGGAAGCAACAGTTCAGAGAGATAGACAGGAAAGTGAGGGTCAGTGAACGAGTTGAAGCAAGGATTGGCAGACTTGTATTTGATGCGAGAGGATATTGGAAGCCAGTGGAGTTGCCGCATGTGTGGTTGAATGGGGTCATGTTTCTTTGATTTAAAAATGAGTCTGCATGCTGAGTTCTGTGCCTTCTGAAGTTTGTCAACCGGGCCGGACTTTCTAGGGGGTTGGGGTGGATATGTTTAACGTCTCTAAAGAAATTTAAAACACATTGTCGTCCGACTAAAGTTGGTGAAAAAATGCAGGAGATATTTTTTAAATTACTGAACTTTCTGGAAAATTCTGGAACGGCCCAGAATTGATTTGATAGCATTAATTAATTTTAAAACCACTTTAATTTCAAGACTGACTTTGAAATTTATTACTACCAACAATGGCCGATTTCCATCAAATCACACATAATCTATGTGGATAATCAAGTGCATGTGCACTAAGTTTGGTCTAGATCGTTCCACCCATGCAAAAGATTTGTTTAAAGTTATACTTATGTAGTTTTTTAAAGGAAAAATAGAATTTAGGGCCCTCGGCCCGAAAAGGAATATTTTGTAAGGTTCACCCCCCACCATTTTATTCTATGTATGGTTGTGTGTGTGTGTGTGTCCACCTAGTTTGAATAAGATCCACAAATTCATGGAGAAAAGTTTTTTCAGTTTCAGTTTTATAAAGAAAATACCCAATTTCCACTTTTATATACATTTACTAGCATATATACTCGGCTTTTCCGGGATTGAATTCGAAAAAAAACACAGAAAAAAAACCAACAAAAAAAACAACAAAAAAAAAACACTTCTAAAGCTAACATCGAACTTAAAGTCCGTGTAAAAAATGCTACTTAGCTTACTTGATCAATACAATTCAATAAGCTAATATTTCTACAAGTTTTATTTGTAAAAATTAAATGTGGTCCCGGCTCTGAAGGATAATGGTATGACTTCAGTATCACTCAGTATTTGAATATGGATAATCAAGTGCTAATGTTCTTAGTTCGGCCCAGATCGATCCATCCATGCAGTATCCAGTGTTTTAAATTGTATTTATATAACTTACATGAGAAAAAAAAGAAAATGTAATATTCAATTAAATGTGTTGCTATTGTTTTATATTTCATTAGGTCTTCAGGTCAATCTAACAAGAAGTTCAACAAAGAACGAATGCCTGATATTACAATGTAATATTAGTTACAGTCCACGTAGCCCATTCCACTGACGAGGCCACCTTCTTCCAATCACTTTCTCAAGCGGGATTCCGGTAACCCACCCAGTGTTTATTTTTCAAGCATTTATCGGGAAATCCATCCCAGAACATGTAAGAAAAACAATTTTCTTGTTTTTATTCTGACATTTTAACAAGTCATTGAGTACTACATTGAGTACTACATAAAGTACTACATAGAGCACTAGAAATTAATGCTTTAAGCAGGGACCAACAAAATTGGTAAATTGTGCTGCAATATGAAATTCAGTATCTCCATTGCACAGTTTCTCCACGCAAGTGATACATTGATAGGAAAGCAGTTTAAGAGGGTAAATTCCGGTAAATGAAAAGTAAATCGAAAGAACCTTTCTGAGCATAATACAATTTTGATTAACGACATATTTAATGCATAATGAAATATTAAGTCAAACTTAAGACTGTGACTAGATGGAAAACAGTTTAAAAATCATCATTTCTTGCAGTTACAATCCTAGCTGGGAAACCAGCGAAGATCCCTTTGTAACTCCAAATGAGCTAACGTCCCATGGGTTGGGAACCCTTGTCTAAGTCTACATTTGATGTAATTTAAGAAACTAATTTTACCTTCATCCACACACCCAGGGTTACAATATTTCGTTGTGGAGTATGGGGGAAACGAAGTTGTCGTCGCAGTTGAGGCAACCTCAGATGTTGTGGGTCTTTGGGTTGTCCACAGCGGTGTGGTCGTTGGAGCCTGAGTGGTAGAGGGCTTAGTTGTGTTACCACCTATTGGATTAGGAACAAAAATTGCAATGAGTTCTTTAAAGGTGATGATACAAAAAAAAAATATCGAACAGACTCAGTGAAACTGTTTTCAGTCTTTACAAAATATTTCCATAAAAGCTCAGTTATCCACAGCCAACCATTACTTCCCTACAGCATGCTACATTCAGTGCAAGAATCATGCTACATTTAACTACTACAATCATACTACACCGACCACTACATTCATACTACACCGACTACTACATTCATACTACTCCGACTACTCCTGATTCAATACGGGACTTACATGACACTATGTGATTGTTGACTTTAGCAGACGGTACTTACATGTACATGACACGATGTTGTTGTTGATCAGGGTCAGGATGTGGACCAGCCAGATTTTAACGTTGCTGACGATGCACTTGACTGTGTTGCCTCCAATGATGAGACTGTCTGTGATGGATCCTGTCGACGTGTGGTTTATGGCTACAGCCGATGAGGCCACCTCGATCTGAAAGTGCGGGAGATTGCAATGAAGACCTCGCCGGGAAAGTGAGTAGAACTCTTGCGTGCGGGAGATTGCAATGAAGACCTCGCCGGGAAAGTGAGTAGAACTCTTGCGTGCGGGAGATTGCAATGAAGACCTCGCCGGGAAAGTGAGTAGAACTCTTGCGTGCGGGAGATTACAATGAAGACCTCGCCGGGAAAGTGAGTAGAACTCTCACGGCGAATGAATCCAAGATGCTGTTTTACTATCATAGTTGGTAATACATCACATTTAAATACGAAATTCTGACATGTGCATTGGTACATCGTCAGCAAAGGAACACGTCTATAAATTATTCAACTTTTTAAACATGAAAATTGCCATGTAATAAATCGTGTAGGCATCTAGTTAATATTAGAATAATTTTACTGGAAGCTTGAGTTAAGAAACAGGACAATTAGACAAGAACGTGGGGGTTAAGAGTCTTCCTCCGCAGACAGGTCAGTTTAAAATAGGACAAGAAATAGAAACAATTGAAAAACTTAAAATGATAGCCATTTGATATTGCCTCGAGTTGGATTTTTTAAAAAAAACCAAGATTACCGGAAGTGAAATAATTTATGTATTGTTACTGTGTAAAATAAAATCTTTCAACTTAACGAACATATTCATATTTTGGAAATGTATTAACCCCCCCCCCTCCCACCCAACCCAAAAACAACAACAAAAGCCAAAAAAAAAAAGCAACAAAAAAAAACAAACAAAAAACGAAACGTACATGAATGCAGTATTCAATTATAATCATCTAGTTGCTAGTATTATTACTCCCCCTCCTGCCTGTCGAATATTTCAGGTCAGCTTAAAAAAGCCATGACTTTAGAGGTTCGTGGTGCTGGTAAAAATATGTATGCTTGACCCTGCCAAGGTTAACCCGAAGAAGAGAAATGTACAAACACACTTAAGTCATCAGATGTAACTTTCGCTCCCGGAATTCCACGCATGTCAAGCTAGAATAGCGCTTAAAGGTTAATGATGCCCCTTTGATTTGACTAATGTCTAAGGTTAAACATTACTCAGATTATTGATCACAAGTCGGAGGTTAAACATCACTCACCATGTTGATCACCAGTCAGAGGTTAAGCTCCACTCACATTATTAATCACCAGTCTTATTTAAAACATCACTCACCTTATTTATCACCGTTCTGAGGTAAAACATCACTCACCTTATTAATCACCAGTCTGAGGTAAGTGTCTAAGCTCCAGGACACGTATATATTATTGAAGCCGTGGTTTAAGAGGACGTCACGTGACACAGACAAGTACCAGGATTTGTCAAGAGTTGACAGCACAACATGAATGAGGCCGTACCTGGTGAAATACACAGAGCGTGTAGTTAATTTGTACCTGCTTCCAACATCTTTTACATTACATTAATACATTTCTATATTGTTAACTAAATGAAATAATTCTGCGAATGTATTCTAATTTACAAAGAAATCTTATTTAAATTACAATTTCTGTTCTTATAGTTAATTCCAATAGAAAGTCAATGGCAGTCCTCTGAAGTTAACTTCCAAATAATTATAAATGTGACCTTTCTCTTCTAATAGTTAATAATAATAATAATAAAAATAAAGTTTATTTGAAATACACGCTTCATCCCCAAGTGCTCGAAGCGCGGTACAAAGTCAACCATGTTTAAAAATCTATAATTTACCCCACTTAAAACAAACGCAACACTACAAAAACTAATTACAAGCATACCAAGTCAAAGTCTTTCTACCCATTTCAACCATAAGTAAGGAAAATGTGGTAGACAACATCACCCCAGAAAGTGTTTGCGAAAAAGATGTGTCTTTAAATCGGTTTTAAAGGACTTCAGTGTCTGGTTGTTTCTGAGAGTGACAGGAAGGGTGTTCCAAATTGTTGGGCTAGCAAATGCAAAAGTGCGATTTCCGTAACTCTCAAGGCGAACACGTGGTGTCGAGAGTTTGCCACTATCGGATGAGCGGAGCTCTCTAGTGGTTACATAAGGCGTCAGGAGATCTTTCAGATAGGACGGCGCCAGGTCATGTAAGCAGCGGTAGCACAAAGTTGCAATTCTGTACTCTATGCGAGCGCGGACCGGCAGCCTGTGCAGCTCTCTCAGAAGTGTTTTAGCATGGTCAAACTTGCGTTTGCGAAGAACAATGCGAGCCGCATTATTCTGTGATATTTGAATTTTATCCAGAAGCGTAGCTGGGATACCCACCATGAGACCATTGCAGTAATCCATGCGTGATAGCCTCTTTGTTGCATCAATTGTTAGGAAGGGCCTGATGTGACTAATCCTGAGCAGGGCTAGAAAAATCGCCTTGCATAGCATGTTAATGTGACTTTCAAAAGTTAGTCTTCTATCTAGGTAGACACCCAGGTACCGCACTGTTTGAGCTAACTCAATACTCACACATGAGAGAGTAAGTGATGTTGTGTTATTTTCAGATTTTTGCTTCCGAGTGATAGCAATGGGGATCAGCTCAGTCTTATCATTATTCAATTTGAGCTTGTTTATGGTCATCCAGTGCTTAACTGACTCCAATGTCTTCTGTGTCAAACTGAGCAGCTGAGGGAACTGAGAGGGGATAACGGATTGATGAAGTTGGGTGTCGTCGGCGAACATGTGATAGAGCATATCAAACTGCTTGATCACTGCACCCAGGGGCTGACCGTACATAGTGAAAAGCACCGGACCTAGGACCGAGCCCTGGGGTACTCCGAACTTGATAATAGATTGCTTCGAGGTCAAGCCGTTTGCGATAACTGATTGGACCCGATTTGTCAGATACGAGTGGAACCATCTCAGCACAGCATCGGTGAAACCGAACGTTGTTTGCAGACGTTTGAGAAGTATGCCGTGGTCAAGCGAATCGAAAGCTGCCGATAAATCAAGTAAAGACAAAAGGGATACCCTGCCATCATCACGAGATGACAGAAGTTCGTTAACGACGCGCAATAGGGCTGTCTCAGTAGAGTGATGCGCCCTGTATGCCGACTGGAAAGGTTCAAACAAGTCACACTGAACTAGGTGATCAAGGAGTTGGCGGAGAACGACTTTTTCTAAAATTTTAGATACAAATGGAAGATTTGAGACGGGGCGATAATTTTCCATCACATTTGGGTAAAGATTTGATTTTTTTAACAGTGGCGTGACAACCGCCTCTTTAAAGGAGGATGGAACAATACCAGTTATCAAGGAATGATTTTTCATGCAAGTATGATGGGGACTATTTCATACAGACATTCATACAACAGACCTGCTGGAAGAGGGTCAAGCAAACATGACTTTCTTGGGGTATCAGCCAGGATTTTCCTCACATTGGATTCATTGACTTCAACAAATTCACCCATAGGAGAGCCTTGAAGAGTGAGAATACTGGGGCAGCATCGATGCAACTGTCTTCTTAGCTTTCATAATAAAGAAGTCATTTAGAGCGTCTGGCAGCTCGCCTACAGCAATGTTATTTGGCAGAGATGTATCCTTGTATTTACCGGTCAGCAGACCCACAATGCGAAATAAATCCTTGCTTGAGCTGCTGCCTGTAATCTGATGACTAACATGCTCTGTCCTAGCTGAAAGGACCAACCTCTTGGTTCATTCCCTGTGGTCAACAACAATTTGTCGCTGCACAGTCAAGCCCGACTTCGGCCATTGGCGTTCTGCACGCGTGTTCTGCTTCGCGTCCTTAATTTCGGGCGTGAGCCATGGGGGCGGAAGGGCGATCCGTGACACGCCGTGTGGACAGTGGTGCATGTTTGTCTATGATGACTTGAAGGCCATTCCTGTAGTCTGTCACAGGGTCTTTTTCATTGCACCTGAGGGCGGTGACGTCGCATCTGAAGGCCACTAGATCAATTTTTCGGAGGTCACGAGATGTGACTGTGCGCAGAGGGCGCCCTGGCTTCCTTAAGACAAAGTCAAAGAATATGGAAAGTGATCATATATCATTTTATCTTCAATAAGGAGGTTGTGGATGACAGCTGCACGGTCCTCTCTGACAACAAGCCTATCCAGGATGTGACCCCTCTTCTGTGTCGGGACACTGACAAGCTGGATCATACCGTATGTGTCAAGAGCTGATTTCAGAGTCTTCACATAGCTGTCAGTGGTGAAATCGAAAATGCAATTGATATCACCTATTATGATGACGTTGTTATTTGTAGAGGCGTACGTGTCTAGGAGCTGTATAAACTCAGCAGTAAACTGGGAGACATTCAACTTATTTCGCTTATTAGGAGGTGGCCTGTATATGCGCAGAAGCGTAATCGCTTGGTCACAATAGTTAAGATGCATCTTGTAAATCTCAAATGAAACAAACTGTTCCGATTTTGAGAACGCCACACTATTCTTGAGGGAGCACCTGTAAAGGACGGCAATACCCCCACCACCACGCGACAGCCTGGGGCAGGAATGAAGGAGATTGTCCGGAGGTGTAATTTCTTGCAGCTTGACCTCATCTCCAACCTGCTTAAACCATGTCTCCGTAATGAACACAAGGTCGGCCTTGCTCTCTAAAGTAAGATCACACACCTCAAATGTCTTGTTCATGCATGGCTGGGAGTTGAAATACAGCACCCCGAAGTGCCGTGATTGCGGCCTCACAAAAGGCTGACAGTCAACAACTACAAGATTTGATCTCGTCACACCCCGACGAGGTGGTGGGAAATCATGGGCCACTGGCTGTGACCTTGGCCTTGACACATAGAGAACGGGCAAGGTCGGTGACACAGTAGGTGGCTGATTTCCGTTGTCCTGCTCTTTCCTGAAAGCTTCATCAAAAGGCTCTTCATCACGATCACCACCAGCAATAATATTGACACGGCTGTCGCCATGGCGGTATTTCAGTGGACGTTGTTTACGACGACCAGCGTGATAAAGACGCCAATAATATAATAATGTCAATAGAAAGTCAATGGCAGTCCTCTGCCAAATACATGTTAATTTTTAACTGTTTTGTTTGTTTTTTTTTATTTTAAAGAAACGGATTTTGTTGGGAATTTTCATCAAAATATTTCATCACACAGCCTGTGTCCCGAATATCAATAGCATGCTCCTTGCCTTCACCACAGGACTAATCTCGGGGCCCCGATAATCACTATTAGGTCTCTAGCCTTCACCTGTAGGAAACAGATCGGGGCTCAGGTATCACCATCAAGTCTCTAGCCCTCACCTTTAGGACACAGATCGGGGCTCATGATATCACTATGAAGTCCCTTGCCTTCACCTGTACGACACAGATCGGGACTCAGATATCACCACCAAGTCCCTAGCCCTCACCTGTAGGACACAGATCGGGGCTCATAATATCACCATCAAGTCCCTAGCCCTCACCTGTAGGACACAGATCGGGGCTCATTATATCACCACCAAGTCCCTAGCCCTCACCTGCAGGACACAGATGGGGGCTCATGATATCACCATCAAGTCCCTAGCCTTCACTTGTAGGACACAGATCGGGTCTCAGTTATCACCATCAAGTCCTTAGCCTTCAACTGTAGGACACAGATCGGGGCTCAGATATCACCATCAAGTCCCTAGCCTTCACCCGTAGGACACAGATCGGGGCTGAGATATCACCATCAAGTCCCTAGCCCTCACCTGTATGAGACAGCTAGTTGCCCTATTATCACTTTCTTTTCCCAAAGTCCTCACCTGTAGGACACAGCTCCAGTACCGTAATATCAAAATCATGTCCTTATCCTTCACCTCTAGGACAAAGCACGGTGCCCAAATTCCTTATACCCCTAACCCTCACCAGTAGGACACATCTCTTTGCCTAAATTCCCCATCGTGTACCTGGCCCTCACCTGTAGGACACATCTCTTTGCCTAAATTCATCATCATGTACCTGGCCCTCACCTGTAAACTAATGTCACACCAGGCTGATCAGGTTTATCAGCACCAGTTGTGAAAATGATGCTTCCCTCCACCAGTGATGTAATCTGGATGTCCAGCATAATGGTCAAGCCTTCATCACACTTGCTGGGATTGGTCAAGCACGTGCCGTTTAAATTAATGATCTGAAAACGTATACATATGTTAACATATTTAATGCAAAGATGGCTTCTCATATGTTTAAAATATGTTATACAAGGACGGCATGTCAAATATTTAAATATTTTATGCAAGGATGGCCTCTCATAAGTTTAAATATTTATTCAAGGATGGCCTCTCACAGATTTAAATTTTATACAAGAATGGTCTCTCATATATTTAAATAATTTATACAAGGATGCATCTCATAAGTTTACATATTTTATATCATGGATACCATGAAAAAAAGTATTTAAAGTAAATGAGGGAACATTTTTAATTTAAATATGTCCACGACCAGATTAAAATGCATTGATTTTTGAGTTAATAGAAATGTGTAAAAAAAAAGGGAAGGTAACACTATTGTGAAAATAGATCGTGTAATTATTATTTGTTGTCTCCTTTAATATAGCACAAAGATTCTTTTATTCATATCTGAAATATTATTTTTAATATTTTAATTAAGAGATGATTCGAATAATGCTCACTACTATTTAATTATTATTCATTTTCAGAATATTTTACTATTTGCTAAGTGTCATGTGAGAAGCAAGATGTCAGAGCCAATCAGATCTACGACACCTACTGTAACAGTATGACTTTGTACACCCCACCTACTGTACCCATATGACTTTGTACACCCCACCTACTGTAACCGTATGACTTTGTACATCACACCTACTGTAACAGTATGCTTTTGTACATCCCACCTACTGTAACAGTATGACTTTGTACACCCCACCTACTGTAACCATATGACTTTGTACACCCCACCGACTGTAACCATATGACTTTTTACACCCCACCTACTGTAACAGTATGACTTTGTACACCCCACCTACTGTAACCTTATGACTTTGTACACCCCACCTAGTGTAACAGTATGACTTTGTACATCCCACCTACTGTAACAGTATGACTTTGTACATCCCACCTACTGTAACAGTATGACTTTGTACATCCCACCTACTGTAACAGTATGACTTTGTACATCCCACCTACTGTAACAGTATGACTTTGTACATCCCACCTACTGTAACAGTATGACTTTGTACATCCCACCTACTGTAACAGTATGACTTTGTACATCCCACCTACTGTAACCATATGACTTTGTACATCCCACCTACTGTAACAGTATGACTTTGTACATCCCACCTACTGTAACCATATGACTCTGTACATCCCACCTACTGTAACCATATGACTTTGTACATCCCACCTACTGTAACAGTATGATTTTGTACAAATCCACCTACTGTAACCATATGACTTTGTACATCCCACCTACTGTAACCATATGACTTTGTACATCCCACCTACTGTAACAGTATGACTTTGTGCATGCTGATTTAATATTGGATGAAATCAATGTAGCCACAAGAATGTACCAATACATAACATATAGGGTCAAGGCCGCCATATTTTTGGAGTGTAAATTTGGGGATCCCAACAAGTGGTCACGTGTAATGTTTATCTTCTCTCATGAATTATGATAACTGTGATATATAGACTATTTTCGATAAAACAGAATGATTCACCTTGGGAAATATTTTGTCCAGAAATAAAGTAAGAGTATGCTGAAAATTGGACTGCTAATATTTTATAATATGAGTGAGCTACATAATTGTCAAGCAGGATCATCAGTTGGGGTTGGGGGTGGGTGAGCAGAAACACACATTTGATCGGCTTTATTTGAGTTGTTTATTACCGGAGGTGCCACACTACAAAGCAATTGAAATAAAACCTGCAAATTAAGGGGGGTGGGGGCGCAAACCCCCCCCCCCCACTGCATAACCCAAATGACGACATTGTTATCAAGTATATAAAATTAACTGAAGTAACGGTCATGCTTACAATTTTGTAAACACTGCAGAGCTACCTGACGATTTAAGATAACACCGGTAGAATCATTAACATTGTTACAAAGATTTCGGAAGAATTTCATACCATATTATTGACCACGTTTTACACCTAAGACCTTACGTTGCGGCCCTACGACCTTATGTTGCTGCCCTACGACCTAACGTTGCCCCCCACGAACTTACGTTGCCCCTCTACGACCTTACGTTGCCCCTACGACCTTACGTTGCCCCTACGACCTTACGTTGCTGCCCTACGACGTTGCCCCCCTTACGACCTTACGTTGCCCCCCTACGACCTTACATTGCCCCCCTACAACCTTACGTTGCCCCCTACGACCTTACGTTGCCCCCCTACGACCTTACGTTGCTGCCCTACGACGTTTCTCATGCCCTACTCATGCCCTACTCATGCTCTACTCATGTCATATTCATGCCCTACGACCTTACGTTGCCCCCCTACGACCTTACGTTGCTGCCCTACGACGTTGCCCCCCTTACGACCTTACGTTTCCCCCCTATGACCTTACATTGCCCCCCTCCCCCCGCCCCCAAATGCCTCACCTGCAGAAACTGCTGCGCCGTCTCCAGGATGATGCCCAGAGGACTGGGTGTCGGCTTGCCCACAATGTTCAGTGTGAAATTGTGCGAGACGAGAACATCAAGTGTGTAGTTGGTCAACAGCCAGCCGAGTCCAAGGATAGGTCTCTGAGTGACTGATGATGAGATGATACAACAATCGATATGTTGTACAGATTTTGTTGTTGTTGTGGGATTTATTTTAATTTTATTTTAATTTATTTTTTGGGGGAAAAAAAGAGGGGGGGGGAGGGTGTATTTTAAAATATTCTTAAAACAAAACATAGCATATACTTTTTAAAATGTAAAATGTAGACAAAAAATGCAGTACCCATCACCAGGGTCGTCTATGTATTTACCAGCTTTACTTGATTGATTATTTTTAAAGAAGATTTCATCTAAGAATTTCATATCCTCCATAATGCACTCGTTGCTAATTATGTGTCAGCAAAAACAAATATGTAAAAAAAAATAATAATAATTTGTTGTATCCAACAATTAGAGCTGAATGTCGTCAGACAAATTTGAAGCCCTTGATTTATTTTACTAAAAATATGTTTTGAGTATAATAACTCTGGGTGACGGACGATGTCACGTGATCAGATTTTGTAGGATGTGTGTAAATAAATGGTGAAGGGGAATTTTTTTTAATTTATTTATTTTGTGACGCAAGTTAGTTAATCCATAATGTGGAAGGGGAGTTAACAGTTTCATCTAATTAAGTTCAAATATTTGAGTATTGTTGACACCTTAAACCATCAAATTTGTAGGATAAATATTTGATGGTGTACCAGCTTCGTTTAAAAAAAACAAAAACCAATGAGGACTTTTCGTTTATCCTCTGAATACAAAGATCTTCAGATGATACTCCAAGAGGTGATTGACTCTTAATCTGCTCATCGCTAGAGTAGGCTTGGCCCGGGGGGGGGGGGCAGGGGGGTGGGGGGGGGGGGGGGGGGGGGGGGGGGGGGGGGGGGGGGGGGGGGGGGGGATCAGTCTTATGACCGAGATCGTGATTTCTTCACCCAGTGAGTAAGAATCTAAACTCGGTACTCATTGAATCCTAAAGTGCCGTTACCTTTCTGAGTTGTGGTTGCAGTTGTTGCTATGGTTGTTGTCGTCGTCGTCGTTGTTGTGGTAGGGATGGTGGCTAGTTGTGGTAAAAAAAAAGAGAGATCATATTACATTTTAAAAATTCTGCATGTACAGACATCAGAGATGTTTAAAAAATAAAATTTCAGAAGACAATCTAATTTTTGTTGAACGTCTAGAGAGCTTAAATTTCATTGTTTTAAAAATAAATTAAACAATGCTTTAAACAAATTTTTTTCCGTATAAACCCTTTAAAAAATGTAATATTGATTAATGGTCAGTTGAGGATGAAAGTGTGACAAACAGGCATTCCAGTTACGCACGTTTTAAGAATCCCAATTAGTGCCCCCCCCCCCCAAGCCGATTTACACCGCAGATTTTTTCCACCTACTATTTCAGAAAAATAAAGAATTTATTGAGCAGTGACGCTTTTGAGATAGATCTATTTTCTCTTAAATAATCTCATTTAGCGCAGTTCTCTCAAATTTTATGTCCTTTATCTTCTTCCCCTTGAAAAACAAGAAAAACTGATTTTTTGGGGGGTTGGGGCTGAAAATTTAATAGTATGGTATGGGTTGTCATAGGCAGCGAGGTTATGTGACAAGTTACAGCTTGATAGGTTGACGGGTAGTGGGTTGACGTCCAAAGTTTTAGACAGACACGAAACAAAAGCGAAGTCAACATAAAGGATTTTTAAAAGTTTCGTTAACCGGTAAATTTTCTATCTCACAATGGAACACCATGAAAATATTCACTAAAATTAACATTTATCAATGGAAATACTATTTCCGTTTCAGATAACCGAATCAAATATCTGAATCAAATATCTGAATCAAATGTCTTACTGGGCGGAAGGCATTCTAGAATCTCCAATCGAAAGCAAGGTCTTAGTTGGAACGTCTTCGGCAAAATCCGTATAGCGTTCGTTAAAAGTGGGCTCTCTAATGTGAGCGTTGCGTTGGCAACCGTGTTGTTGTCTATGGCGCTGAGGTTCTGAAAAAATAATAAATTCATAAGGCGATTAAATAATAAGCGTGCAATTATTTCCCTTTCCATGACTATGAATACCATTTATAGACGAAGTCTTACAAATCAATCAGATGATTTGAAAAAAAACCCAAAAAACTTAGCATTGAACCGGAAAAAAAAAAGATTTTGAAAATTGATGAAGAAAAAAATTGTTCTAACAAATAAAAAAAAAAAGTATATTTTGGTCTAACAACAATTCGATTATAAATTAAATTTTGAAGCCTTTATTGCTTTATAATTTAATGTAATGCTAGTTTAAGGTTAGTTCAATTTGTATATTATCTAGAATGGAAGAAAAAATGGAAATTACCGGTATAGTCACCCAGGATGATGAGTTTTCTCTTTTAATGAGTAAGTCAAAGGTCTTCATGAACTGTTCTGGTCGGTGATGTTCCTCAGTCGGCAGGACCGTAGGGGGCTGTATGATTAAACCCCCGAAATAGAAGGAGCGATCGACATGAATCTCAACCCACGAGGACGTGTCTTCAGCACTTGGGCACCAGGCATTGCCATATGCACCTGGGAACAGTTGTTGTTATAAGGTCATCTGGAGCAAAACTTGAAGATTTTATTTTTAAATTTAATTTTTGACTTGTTTCATTATTGAGCTTTACTACAATAACAGACAAATAATGTTCAAATGGCTACACCCATACAAACACATGTATGCACTCACACACACATATACTAAAACACACATAGATTTAGTAGAAAAAAAGTAAGTATTAATCATCAATATACAATTTTCATTTTAAATTTAAAAAAAAAATTTCTAAGTTTGATTGAATATGTGCTGGGTGGCCGAGTGGTCTAAACTGGGTCAATCTCATGTTAGTGGTCTGGAGATCCATCCCCAACCAAAGCGTTGTCAAGCACAAGCGTCACCAGCACCCCGGGTGGCTGGGACTCGTTAACTTTGGTTTCCATTCATCTCAGAATGGAAACCCTGGATTCAAACACGGAGACGGAGATGGAGTCCCGTCGGCGGATAACATTCAGACAAACACTCTGGATACTCCCGGCTGTATCATCCTCATAATGTTCCCCTGGGTTATCCAGTGGCGTGGATAAAGGCAATTAGCTGTGTAGAGAACCCGCTTTATCCAAAATAGAAAAATCCCAGGCCTTGGTGATTTTGTCCTGCAAAGTCTACACCAACGTCCAGCTGTAACGGTCGGATGTCCCAAAAAAAAAAAAAGAAAAGTTTTTCAGACTATTACTAATTTTACCACTGAAAATGTCATGTATTTATCAGATTTCTCTTCTGATATAAAAACATAAATTCTGTGCAGACTTGTACCACGATAACAGTACTATTTAGAAAACGCCTGCACCGCATACGGCCCGCGGGCCACATGCGGCCGTTATCACCTACCTTGCGGCCCACGAAATATTCTTTTTTTTTATTTTTTTATTAATATCCCCCCCCCCCCCCAATTCCTATTTTCTTTCGGTCCGCACAAGATTTTCATAAAGTATTACGGCCCGCTTTACATTTTGAGTTGTGTAGGCCTGATTTTGAGTATAGATCTTCACAACAGTCAAGTCAAATATCATCATTCCCATGTTCTTAACCCATGTACACAAAGACAACACTATTTACTGTACAAACCTTCACAGCAGCCGAGCCAAATATTATTCCCATGTTCTGAACTCATGTGTACAACGACAACACTATTTACTGTACAAACCTTCACAGCAGCCCAAGCGAATCTCATCTTTCCCATGCTCTGGAGCACTGGACGATACGTTAATGTTCTCGTCAGGGACCTTGAGGGGATCCGATACTCCAACATAACTGCACCCTATAACGATGATATCACACACAAGTTAGCGCTTGTATTCTATTGCCTTTTAAAGTTATTTGATTGAAGTAGAAATTATGAATCGATGTCGTTCACCATTTATGTTTTATTTATTTTGTATAAATTGAATATGTTCAGACGTGTGGCGAATTTTTTACTGTAAAGAGTAAATGTTTTTATGAACATACAAATGGAAACAGATTTAATTAAAAGCGATGCTTTTCTGATTGTATGTCATATGTGGACGTACCAAACTCAACATGTGGAATACTCTGAGTTACAATCGTCATTTAGAATACCCTAGGTAAAACCCATCATTTATAATACTCCTGGGTAAACCAATCATTTAGTTTACTTAGGGTAAAAAGGTATTGTAATGTTTCTAATGTGTTGAATCCAGGTGAATATTTATTTTTTATTTCAGAATCCACAGCTTTAAATTTTTGTTTTTATATTTTGCTAACCTGCTACAAGAAAGTTAACAACCGACACACTTTTTGACTCAGTTTGACAAGTTAAAGGGACACTAATGGACTCAGTTTGAGCAGTGGAAGCGACATACTACTTGACTCAGTGTGAGCAATGTAAGTGACACACTTATTTGACTCTGTATGAGCAATGTAAGCGACACACTATTTGACTCGGTAGGACATGTGTAAACTGCAATAATTTTAAGTATCAAAATTTGGTTCAACTAAAATTGTGAAATCAAAACATTGCGTAAATTTAGCTAAATTTTAGCCGAATCCAACATCAGATTTCTATAACATACCTGCAGGTGCTGTAAGTGGCGCATTCGTTGACCGAGGCGTTGTTCTGGCCAGTGTGGTGGTTGCCGATGTGGTGGTGGTTGTGGTGGGTGTAGTAGCGGATGGAACTGTTGCTAAATAGTTAACAAAATCTATTGTTCATCCAACCGGGTAAATGGTGGTACTTTTTTAACGTAAAGGCGAGAACATTTTATTTCAATTTGCAAGCGAGCAATGCTTTATTATTTCAACAACAAAGAAAGCCCAATATTTTGTTTGTGGTAAAATCTTAACCCTCCGAATTCCAACAGATTTACAAATGTCTCAATGAAATATAGTAAGCAATTTTATGTGATTTAGAAACGTTCATTGAGTTCAACTACTTTCTCCAAAACACAAAGGAATATAACTTAAATGGAATTTTGGGATTTCCCAAACTGCTTTTGTTTTATACTTTATAAACCATTTCCATTACTATAAAATCTCATACATTTTTATACCCTTTTTAACACTGAAATAAAACAAGGTAATTAGTGTTAGAAAGTAAGTTTTTCTTTTTTTTTTTAAATTAAAAATTCATGATTGAAAAGTAAGTAAGAACAAAATCTTGAATAAATTAAATCATCTTACTGGTTGGAATGCACTCAAGGAGTTCGATTCGAAAACAAGATCTCTCCTCGGAAGTTTTTGGCAAAATCCTGATGGTGCTGGTCAGAATTGGTATTCCTAGTCTTACAGTAGTGTTGGCAACGGTTCTGTTGTCAATGGCTCCCACACCCTAAATGGCATGATGTCATTTCATTTTAATCTCAAGAAATTTGTGTAACAATCCTCAAACTACTAACGTTATCGGAGACAAAAGACACATTGTTAAGATAATCTATTACTCTAGTCGAGCATCTTCCAGTATTTTCTGGCAAAGTTTGTCGATGATACTCTACAGCACTGTCTGTCCACCAATAACGAGGCACACCGAATACTGGAATACAAACACTATATAAATGACAAAGGGCTCTCCTTTATTACGTATATCTGGTTAAGGCTAGGCTATCCCTGAAGAAAGTCGTATGACTATTTCCTTTATCAACCCTCTCTCTCTTCCGCTGTCTCTGTCTCTGTCTCTGTCTCTCTCTCTCTCTCTCTCTCACTCTCTCACCCATTTGTTTATTCTTCTCTTCCTGTCAACCAATGATCATCCAGACACATCAATAATGACACAACCCAAGGACCCTAACAGCGTTCATAATTACACCAGGGATTCTCATACCCTTGACAGGAACAACCCGGCCAAAACTTACAGGGATGGCTATGAATTCTGGGTTGTCTCCGTTTTTAACTTGAAGGTCAAAGGTCTTCATGAACCTCTCCGGGAAGTGATCTTCTGTATTCGGCATCACTGTTGGGGGTTGGAGGATTAAACCTCCGAAATAGAAGAGCCGATCAACCCGTATCTCTACCCAGGGGGCACTGTCTTCAATGTTGGGGCACCAGGCGTTGCCATAGTCACCTGGGGACAAGATTTATACACACAGAAACACTTACATTCATTTTGCAAAAAAGATGAAAACAATTTTAAATTGCAGTTAACCAAAAAAAAAATAGATAGAGAAATTTAACGGAATAATTTGATTGAATTAGAAGACAAATAAATAAGACAAAATGTCTTCAAAGCACACATTTGCAACAGGAAATGTTAATGTATATATATTTTAAAATATTCAAGAGCCATTAAAAAAAAATAATTGATAATATAAAATATTAAAATAAAAAAACAATATAATATCTATTCAGAGTTGTATCGTGAAAATCTGAAAGTTGAAAAAAACAGGGTTGAGGATTGGCTGATGGGTTTTGACAAAGGAAGAAAATAAAGACGGGCAATAACAAATGTAAAGTATTTGACAAAAAATGATTGCTCGGTTCCTCCCCTTTCACCAACATTCACAAATCAACTGCGCGGGGACGGAGAGGGGGGGGGGGGCAATAGCTCCATCAATACAAAATAATAATAATAATAATAACTTGTGCTTTGTCCCGAACACGTTAACAAAGCAATAATTTAACTTTTATTTCCACCTGTATACACCCCTACCACCCTACCCATTAACCCCTTTAGGATATTGAGATTTTTTTTTTTTTTTTTTTTGTGAGGAAATGTTTTTTTTTTTTAAAAGGTGAAACACCAAACTTTAAACAGCTCATTTTGATGCCACAGAAAACTGATATAACTTTAGATCAAGTTCTAAACCCTCTCATGCTGTCTTTATATCAAGCTCTAAATTCTCTCAAGCTGTCTTTATATCAAGCTCTAAATTCTCTCAAGCTGTCTTTATATCAAGCTCTAAATTCTCTCAAGCTGTCTTTATATCAAGCTCTAAATTCTCTCAAGCTGTGTTTATATCAAGCTCTAAATTCTCTCAAGCTGTCTTTATATCAAGCTCTAAATTCTCTCAAGCTGTCTTT
The DNA here is from genome assembly GCA_964033795.1 of Lymnaea stagnalis. Lineage (NCBI taxonomy): Eukaryota > Metazoa > Mollusca > Gastropoda > Lymnaeidae > Lymnaea > Lymnaea stagnalis. The sequence goes on along the minus strand of CAXITT010000026.1, from coordinate 882,352 downwards.
ATATCAAGCTCTAAATTCTCTCAAGCTGTCTTTATATCAAGCTCTAAATTCTCTCAAGCTGTCTTTATATCAAGCTCTAAATTCTCTCAAGCTGTGTTTATATCAAGCTCTAAATTCTCTCAAGCTGTCTTTATATCAAGCTCTAAATTCTCTCAAGCTGTCTTTATATCAAGCTCTAAATTCTCTCAAGCTGTCTTTATATCAAGCTCTAAATTCTCTCAAGCTGTGTTTATATCAAGCTCTAAATTCTCTCAAGCTGTCTTTATATCAAGCTCTAAATTCTCTCAAGCTGTCTTTATATCAAGCTCTAAATTCTCTCAAGCTGTCTTTATATCAAGCTCTAAATTCTCTCAAGCTGTCTTTATATCAAGTTCTAAACCCTCTCATGCTGTCTTTATATCAAGCTCTAAATTCTCTCAAGCTGTCTTTATATCAAGCTCTAAATTCTCTCAAGCTGTCTTTATATCAAGCTCTAAATTCTCTCAAGCTGTCTTTATATCAAGCTCTAAATTCTCTCAAGCTGTGTTTATATCAAGCTCTAAATTCTCTCAAGCTGTCTTTATATCAAGCTCTAAATTCTCTCAAGCTGTCTTTATATCAAGCTCTAAATTCTCTCAAGCTGTCTTTATATCAAGCTCTAAATTCTCTCAAGCTGTGTTTATATCAAGCTCTAAATTCTCTCAAGCTGTCTTTATATCAAGCTCTAAATTCTCTCAAGCTGTCTTTATATCAAGCTCTAAATTCTCTCAAGCTGTCTTTATATCAAGCTCTAAATTCTCTCAAGCTGTGTTTATATCAAGCTCTAAATTCTCTCAAGCTGTCTTTATATCAAGCTCTAAATTCTCTCAAGCTGTCTTTATATCAAGCTCTAAATTCTCTCAAGCTGTCTTTATATCAAGCTCTAAATTCTCTCAAGCTGTCTTTATATCAAGCTCTAAATTCTCTCAAGCTGTCTTTATA